>JACXGM010000167.1:75050-90229 GCA_016801145.1 Umbra pygmaea
ATACTAGGTACTTTAATAGTCTGTTGGCCTGGGGTATATACTAGGTACTTTAATAGTCTGTTGGCCTGGGGTATTTACTACGTACTTTAATAGTCTGTTGGCCTGGGGTATATACTATGTACTTTAATAGTCTGTTGGCCTGGGGTATTTACTAGGTACTTTAATAGTCTGTTGGCCTGGGGTATTTACTAGGTACTTTAATAGTCTGTTGGCCTGGGGTATTTACTAGGTACTTTAATAGTCTGTTGGCCTGGGGTATTTACTAGGTACTTTAATATTCTGTTGGCCTGGGGTATATACTGTGTACTTTAATAGTCTGTTGGCCTGGGGTATATACTAGGTGCTTCAATAGCCTGATGGCCTGGGCTATATACTAGGTACTTTAATAATCTGTTGGCCTGGGGTATATACTGTGTAGGTCAAGGTCATTTTATTTATATAGCGCATTTACAACAGCCACTAGGCTGACCAAAGTGCTTTACAGAAAATAGATCTAAAAAGAAAGTAATAAAAAATACCTATATAACAACACACAGTAACACAAGTATGGAAGTATAAAACGTTGGCCAAAAATAAAAATGTAAAATCAGCCAGAGATGAAGGTTAGTATGCTAAAGAGAACAGGTGGGTTTTTAATACAGACTTAAAAACAGACAAGGTAGGGGCCGTTCTAATCTGTAGGGGCATGGAGTTCCAGAGACGCGGGCCTGCCACCGAAAAAGCACGCTCACCTCTACGCTTGAGTCTAACCCGGGGGACAACCAGCAAAGCTTGATCAAGAGATCTTAGGCTTCGGGATGGGGTGTAAGGATGGACAAGTTCAGAGAGATAGATCGGGGCTAGGTTATGTAGAGATTTAAAAACAAGGAGTAAAATTTTAAAATCTATTCTCTGTCGAATTGGCAGAGATGAGGACGCTTTTCTTAATGAGCGGAGATTTCCAATATTAGCACCTTGCGGCCTAGAGTGGAGACTACTTTGGAGAGCTGCCCGAGTAACATGACTCTGAAACCGGGGGAAAACAGGACGGAGCCAATGATACACCGCACCCCGCAGATGCCAGGCAGCAGGGATGCCACAAAGCGAGATACCAGTCCGTAGGTAAGCCTTCAGTTTGGCAATGTATCCTCCACGGGTTCCTCGTCTCTTTTTTTGCTTTCTCCACAGGGAGATGAGCGGCCAGCGGTGGATATCATGCAGGGAGATCGGTCGGAGAGGCTTGTGAGATTTGAAGCAAGGACAGTCCACGTCGAAGGATTGGGATTTAGTGAGTGAGTCCACAGCAGAGAGGCGGATATCAAGTAGAGTTTGTCGGGCGTAGACCAGACGTGTGGCGCAGGAGACAGACACAGTTAGCGAACAGAGGACAAGCCAGGAGAGCAACAGACGGCAGGCCAAACACACAGGCGCCATCTTGTCTTGTCATTCCATGTTCTTTAATAGTCTGTTGGCCTGGGGTATTTACTAGGTGCTTCAATAGCCTGATGGCCTGGGGTATTTACTAGGTACTTTAATAGTTTGTTGGCCTGGGGTATATACTAGGTGCTTCAATAGCCTGATGACCTGGGGTATATACTAGGTACTTTAATAGTCTAATTGCCTGGTGTATATACTAGGTACTTTAGTAGTCTAATTGCCTGCATTATATTCTAGGTACTTTATTAATCTGATGGCCTGTGGTAAATACTACTAATAATATTATTATTATTTTGCCTATTATTTGATTGCTTAATGCACACAGTAAGTATACGTATAGATAAAGCTCCATTCAAACTAGGCTATTGCCCATCATTATTCAGTTAATTTCATAGTTGGTATTTAACGTATAGGCTAGTATCCTGTTCTATTATCAAATTGGAAAATATAACTAACATGAACTAACAAATACCCTACAAGTTGTATCAAAAAATTTCAAATGAATACTCATTCCTCAAATGAATATCACCATTCAGGTAATTCCATTAGTCACCTGTAAACTCTACAAGCTTCAGTTAGCATCTCTAATGTCTTTTTTTCCGTGAAATGAAACTTATGTTCACTTCCTGCTTCCAGTTTGATTCATCTTTAGAAAACACACCATAGAGATGACTAGAGGTTCTCAGGTTTGAGATTGTGATGAACCCAGTTTAACAAATGACCCCTCTTTCTTTTCAGAAGAACTTCCTCTTTCAGATGGTTTCAACTGTTAATTTCTAATATGTATGATTCGGGAGCTATTAATAGAAACGTCTGCATTTATGCTCAGGAGCATTGATTGACTTTGATGGGTAAAATCAATGATTGCGTGGGCCTGAGTGCCAAGCGGATGGGCCCAGAACCTATCCAGGCCCACCCACAGATTAGTGGTCGATACTCACTCACAAAGGTTGCAGAGATACATGAATGGATACAGGCACCTGTTTGGATTAGCTATTTAATTATAGTTGTAATTTGTACTAATGTGGAGTTTTCAGAAGTTAGAGCTATTTCATTTATTCAACTGCATTGTTAAGAGGCTGAATCTAAACCTGCTATAATCTGCATGCAACCAATATTACTTTAAAAAACAACAGGCCATATTGCAGAATATCCTTACTAGGCATTATATCATTTGTATGACACAACCATCTGAAAAAAAGCAATGAATGGTCTGAACAGTTCCGTGACTGCCTGTCAGCGTGCATTAACGCTTTCCTCCCAGACTCTGTCAAGCGTAAGGGAAATTAAAGAGCGTACTGCCATATCTAATCAGCAATTATTTTCTGGACACTCTATCCGAAAGCTAAGAGAGAAGATTGAAAACACATAGGAGAGTTAGGTTAGTCTATGCTTAATTTTTTTTATTTTCGTATTGTGACATTATCCTGTTACTGAAGCAGAGGGGAGCTATCAATCTGAATATACAGTACACGAGTGTAGCATATATTCTACAATCATATTAATAGTAGATTAGAGCAAAAGTTTAATTTGATGGGATCTTGCATTTTAGGATTTGATGCCCCATAAGCAAAAACTATGCACACATGGCCTAAATAGATTCTCAATTCATTAAGGGTCAGTGTATTTCTGATTTAACATGAACTGCAACTGAGAAGTCCTACATGGTTCAGTACCACAGACGGCACCCTTCTCAACCTTAAATGTCCACCTTTATTGTCCCAATGGAAAGAGGTTGGCTTTTTCTAAATGCTTATTCCAAGGGTGTTGTCGACAACTTTTTTGTAGAACTCAATCAATCAATCAAATTTATTTATAAAGCCCTTTATACAACAGCAGTTTTCACCAAGTGCTTTGACAGACAAGAAGTAGTAGAAAAAGTAGTTCTCAGAAAATTGGACCCTGCAACTCTGGTACCAGCTTGTGGTAAGTAATTCCAGGTTTGAGAGCGACGTGTGTAGCCGGTGACGTCACAGGTTGCTTGAGTCGTCCAGCGGGTTGGTGATGACCGAGTTGTGGATGAGGAGGAAGAGGGGCAGGTAGGCCAGGAAGTCCAACAGGTCTAGGGAGCTGATGTGTTGGAGCTCCTGTTTGATGGATTCCTCTTGTTCTGGATGGATGCCCCCAGCTTTCAGCTCGACCAGGAGCTGCTCTGCTCTGATACAGCCCTGCTGGGCCCCCGGGCCCCCTGCCTGCTCCTCCAGTAAGAACAGGAACAGCTGCTGTAGAAGGACAAGCACCGTGTCAATACAGGTGGAAAAAAAGAGTGGCCCATTCTATTTGCAATGGACTTGGTACAGTCGTGGCAGAGGTGTGTGTGTGTGTCCCGTGTGTGCGTGTGCCTCTGCAGCATCTCAGGTTACACCGGCCTGTTTCTGGTCTTGTATGAGTGCACCTGTTTGCACAGTTAAATGCATTCTAGGTAATAATTGGGGGATGGAGGGAATAATCCCTTGGCAATTAGCCCATTTCTAACATCCAACCCCTGCAGGTCGGTTAACAACCCTATCCCCACAGCAGCTCCCTAATTACAGAGCCTCGCTCCACCTAGGCAAGGCTGGGTTTCTACACCCACGGCCACAAGCTTTCATGTTCCTTATAGGCCTTTCAGCGGGCCTTGTCGACCTGCCCTCTCCATTTGAATGTGACAGGCTGCCTTGCTGCTTGTGAATGGCCATCCTATAGCCCTGGTTCATCTGAGATGAGCAGTGTGTGTCGGGGCTGATTAGAGGGTGGGGCGGAGCGGTGTGGGATGTACACCGCTGGCCGCTTTAATGAGATTAAGGCCCCATAATCCATGAAAGCGAAACGGAGCACCTCTCTCGCTCGCATTCTCTCCTTTTCTGTCTCTTCACTTCTATACATGCACGAGGTTCCTCTGGAAAAAAAGCTAGTTTTACTAAGCTTTCATTTGAATTCCCCTTCAAAGTGTTTACCAAGTCTTTATTTCACTGTAATTAACCTCCCTGGTTCCATGAATGATGGTAGGTTGTAAGAAACCTTGTTAAAGCAGCATGAAAATTCAAACATGTGAGTAAATGTGCTAAATGATCAAGATTATGTATGGAATAGATGGGTCATTCAGTAAGGAAGTAATCAAACTATTTATGTTTATGACGATTGTTTTCAAATTCATATTATCAAATATATATTAGCTGACACATGAGATAATTCAAACCAAAAATGTACCTTTGCTTTGTATAGCTTTAACTCCAAAGAACGGAAGTCCATTTTGCTTATGAGGGAACGCATAAATACACTGTGTAAAAATAAATTGTAAAAATACAGTTTAGTCCAAATAAATCTGTGTACACATACTGTTCATGCAAATTGAATCTACTGTATATAAACATAGAGGTCAGAATAAATCCCACTCCACATCGGTAGATATTTCTACTGGGTCACTCCAGCGTTATGATGAAGCCTGAAAAGGTAAACAGAACTCCAGCTGACAGAACGAGCTCAGTTGTGAAGATCTGTGTCAGTGAGGCGGGTGTTTTTTGGCGGGGTTCTGCCATGTGACGCTGTGTTTGGGGAGATGTGATGGTAAAGTGTTCTGAGCCCATTGTGGTTGCTCACAGTGGCCTTCACCCCAAACAATGACAACCGGCACGGGGAAATCCCGCCAATGCTAACGGATAAAACTGCTTGGGATGAGGACAGTGAGCAATGGTGAGGCTAGTGCGTGAGGGTTAATGGGGTGCTGGACCGAGATTAGGGGGCTACAGGGATCGGGGCACGCTCTAGCGCAATGTGACCACTCACTGACCGGCACAATATATAGTCCCCCTGTTCAGATAATTAGACAGAGACACAAACGATTGTGTTGGGACAGACCTCTCCTGTCCAGCGTGTGGCACAGCGATGGCCACCCCCCCGCTCTCTAACGAGCCCCCCGTGCTAATGAGCCCCGCGTCCCTCCCCACTGCAAGCCTAGGCGCTGAATGGCCTGTTAGGAGGAAAGAATGGAACCAACACTCTGCCACTGAGTTGAACGCACGCCTGATTGCCCCCAGCT
The DNA here is from genome assembly GCA_016801145.1 of Umbra pygmaea. NCBI lineage: Eukaryota > Metazoa > Chordata > Actinopteri > Esociformes > Umbridae > Umbra > Umbra pygmaea. The sequence continues at coordinate 80,485 of JACXGM010000167.1, forward strand.
CTGCCATTGGCCCACTTTTTCGAACCGGGGCGCGGGCAGGAGTGGCTTGACAGGAACAAGTGGAGACAGGGCAGCTAATGATCATTAATTGCACTTGGTTTGCAGTTAAGAGCCAAAATGATGGTGCAGGGAAAGACAGTGTCGTGATAATGTCTGCCCCCCAAAACAAGGGTCCGGGAAGGATGGGCCTAGCAAAGAGGATAATAGCAGCCTAGCCCATTTCTTTTGTCAGGCACCTCGCCACTGCTGATGTTTTGCTTGTGTAATGCACACATTTTGGCGGTCACTCCTCCGTCGGGGGCATGCGATTGGCGCCCACCAGGGTTAGGATGCAAACGCATGCTGACCCAGTTCAAACTGAATGGCGGTGGAAATTGAAACTTTTCTTTGGGAGTGCGGGATTTGAGCAGGTCACCGCGGGTCTGAATGCTGAGTGTGAGAGTGAGAATTAAAGCGGCTCCTGGGCAGAAGAAGAATGCATTTCCAATGACTCAGAAGGAGGCATTGTGGGTCAGACGATTTAAAGGTGAGCGGCTTCTTCATAGGGTCTCAGGTTTCCCTCTTATTGCTGAACGAACACTCCCCACTTCGCAGAGTCACTCCGGTCAATTGACAGAGACATTGGGATTTAGAGTTCCTTGTGTGTCGTTGGCTAGTACAAAAATCAAGGCAACAAACACTGCAAAAAACAAACACGGATGAAAGCAGAGTTTAGATTACGGGAGGTGAGGCTCAGTGGTTCAGGGGGTGCCATAAGGCTGCTCTGATGTCCTGTAAGGGAATGCAAACTTGGCTCTGGTTCGGTGGGCCTCTGCTGTATAGAAATGTGTCTCCCAGGTCATGTGACCTGCCCTAGGGGAGATGTGATGTATGAGGCAAGCTGAGGAGCCCAGAGTTATACAAGGACAGATGGGAGAAAAACAGGGAGAGAGAGAGAGATTCAGTAGGCAATCGATTGCCAAGGGAATGACATTGAAGCAGGAAGGAAACAGTGAAAAAGTTGCGGGGGAGTAGGATGGAGAGTGAAACAGTGGAGATGTGTGGTACATAATTATTTGGGATATCCTTCAAGGCACTCAGTGTGTAGCTTTTTTGGTCTAGCTAATGTTCCAGATTTCTTTTTATGCTTGGGTTTATGTTAACAGGATTGGAGCAGGTAACAGGATTTAGTTCAGGTGGGATCTGATGTGAGACTGGTGCTATTGTTTTTGTATGGAAGGATATTCCAGGAGCTTGTACGTAAATCTATACAGTGTGGCTGCTTTGGTTCCACTGTTTGACAGTGTTGTCTATTTCTGTACATACTGTTGGTGCCTATAAACGTATATGATCATTCATTTAACATACAACCTGGAATGATTTACACTCTGGAAAGGTTTCAAGTTCCACGCACTAGACGTTCAAATGAATTATCACAACCACAATGACATCTTTCCAGAGTAAATGTGACAGTCAGTCCCTCTTTATTTGGGGAGCAGTCAGTCAGTGTATAGGCTTGGATGGCTCTAGGTTCCTCTCTTCACTGGGCCACACAAAGGGCCAGCCATAAATCAGAAGACCCATGACCCTGGCCGCTTCCACCCTGAGAGGGAGCTCTCACATTGGGCTGTGTTTCCCTAAACAGCCCCTGACCCCTGGAGACCCCTGGATAGTCAGGCTGGCCCGGCTCACAGTACTCAGCTATAAAGCACTGCTGGGAGAAGCGCAGTGTGTGGGAATCTGTGGCATATGGGGCATATTGTGGAGACAGGGGCCGCACAATTTAATCAGTGTGATGGGTTTCTGTATTGGGATCATGACCGCCCATGTCGGTGCTAATGACCTGAGTAGACCTATGGTGCACTCTTAATATATACATGTGCATATGAAGCCATGCAAACATACAGTCACACACACTTCTATGTACAGATATATACAGTACCATTAACCCGGTTACATAAAGAACACAAAGCATGCTAAGAGGAGATCAGACCACAGTATAATGACTGACATGATACACATATTGTTACTGGTATCTATGGGACTGCTCAATGACACCTCGTCTGACCTCAAGGTGAAGTACGACCTGAACTGTGACCCAGGGTTACTCACTCCATGGTGGCTATTTTCTGTGCCAGGCTCGCAATCACGGCAAAAAGTCTCAGGTCTGTAAGTCCATCTGTCACCCTGAAATCGACCATCTCTAGGATCTGAGAAAAAGAAAGCCGTCAGGGTGATATGGACAGCAGTCACAGTGATACGGTTAAGGTGATACTGTCAGGATGACAGATATTTTCAGGGTGATACGGCGAGCAGTCGCAGTGATAGATTCAGGGTGATACGGACAGCAGTCACAATGATACTGTCAGGGAGATACAGATTTGCGGTCAGGGTGATACTGACAATGGCAACAGTGATATTGACAGCAGTCAGGGTAACGTGGTTAGGGTGATACAAGTACATCATCAGGGTGACATGGATAGGGTGACCAGGTTGATACAGGTCATGGTCAGGGTGATACTGACAGTGGCCATAATGATACTGACAATGGTCAGAGTGATACTGTTATGTTGACAGCAGTCAGAGTGATATGGTCAGAGTATACAGATAGTGGTCATGGTGATACACACATCTGTCAGGGTGAAATGGTCAGGGTGATACGGTTAGTATGATACTGACAGTGGTCAGAGGGATACAGTAAGTTTGATACTGTCAGGATGACACAAACATTGGTCTGGGAGATTTAGAAATCTGTCAGGGTGATACACTCACAGTAACATGAACATCGGTCAGGGTGATACGGACAGTGTTATGGTGATATGGACAGTGGTTATGGTGATACAGACAGTATTCATGGTGATACGGACAGTGGTCATGGTGATACTGAGAGCAGTCAGATTGACGTGGTTAGGGTGACACGGTCAGAGTGATTTATACAGCACTAAGTGTGATATGAACAGTGTAATACTGTCAGGTTGATGCGGTCAGGGTGATACACACAGAGTGATACGGACAGTGTTCAGGGTGATATGTATTGTGTTTAGAGTGATATGTTCATGATGATTGGGTCTGTGTGATATGGAGAGCAGTCAGGTTGATCTGGACAGTGGCCAGGTTGATAGAGTCATGATGGTAAAGTCAGGGTGATATGGAGGTATAACTGCAGGTTGTGACTGTGTGTATCGTATCACTCTATAGACGTAGATCTCTTCCTCATCCGACAGCAGCTCTGGAGGGATGATCTTCTTTAGTGCCAACAGCACTTGCAGGCAGGAAATGTAACCATCTTTATCACTGTCCACCTGAAATGATCATCACCTTCATCATTATGACCATCAGCATCATCATCACCAACATTATCCTTACCATCATTATCATCAATCAATTTGAATGAGGAAGAAGAGGAAGACTGAAAGGAAAGAAAGTATGAAAGAGGGAGTGTATCTGAGTGGACAGAGAGCGTTTAAATCCCCTTTCACTTACCGCTTCAAAAGCCCTTTTGTATTCTGTCAGTTTCTCCTGGCTGAAAATGCAATACTTTGCCAAGAAGTTGACTGCAAGAAATAAAGGAAGAGCAGAGTAAACACAAAGCTCAGTGTTTCACAGGCGGACATAGTGTGTTCAATTCACTGCTTACAAGTCCTCACACATCACCCGCATCAGCAAGCTGACAGACAACCAGGGGCGGATTGGCCATCTGGCAATACTGACAAATGCCAGAGGGGCTGGAACATATTTGATTGGAGTGGGCTGGTCAGAGTTTTACATATATATTGTATTTATACATTATTTTACAGGTTGACATGGCATTGAAGTTTTTTTTAAAGATGTGCTTTTAATCTGTTATAATAGTTTACTTCTGTAAGATTTCCTGGTTCCTCTTCCCTGTGAACTACATCTTCCCTTTCCTGGACTGATCAGAACTACAGTTCCCGTTACCCGGACTCTGTAACATTCCCTGTTCCTTTTCACAGAGAACTGCATCTTCCCCTTCCTGGACTGATCAGAACTACATTTCCCAATACCCGGACTCAATCAACCAAATTCCATTCACCTGCTCTCACTCATTCAGCATTTAAGGCACACACACTCCATTGCCTCTTTGCGAGGTATTGTAAGTACTGTTTCAGTCATACTGAGCACTAAATTCATGCATTGTTATTCCGGTCTGACCTTTGCTTTGATTGTGTATGATTCTGACTTGGATTATCCTTTGTACCTTTGCCAACATTCTTAGATTGATATTCTGGCCTGACCCCTGCTCTGTTTTTGGGAATTATTCTGCCTTGGATTTACCTCTGTACCTTTGCCTGTACACTTGGATTGGTATTCTAACATTTAGAATAAACTGTATTGGTCTTTTACCTCTTTGGGAGTAATTCATTACAGAATACCTCGCCTACTACTAAACATGGCTGGGAGTGAGCTGGGTTACGGTGGCTGGGCCCAGGAGGATCCTCTATGGGACCTCTACGAAGCCTCCTATGAGGACTTTTTAGTCAGGGAGGCTATGGATGGGGACTACATCCTTCCCTGTCGTGTCTTTGAGACACTTGCCCCTTCTGAAGGCCGCAGTTCCCGCTCCTCGGCCACCAGAGGCCGCAGTTCCCGCTCCTCTGCCACCAGAGGCCGCAGTTCCCGCTCCTCGGCCACAAGAGGCCACAGTTCCCGCTCCTCGGCCACAAGAGGCCGCAGTTCCCGCTCAAGCCTCCCGGCCACAAGAGGCCGCTCACGCTCAAGCCTCCCGGCCACAAGAGGCCGCTCACGCTCAAGCCTCCCGGCCCCAAGAGGTCGCTTCCCAGTCTCGGGCACCAGAGGTCGCTTCCCAGTCTCGGCCACCAGAGGTCGCTTCCCAGTCTCAGCCACCAGAGGTCGCTTCCCAGTCTCGGCCACCAGAGGTCGCTTCCCAGTCTCGGCCACCAGAGGTCGCTTCCCAGTCTCGGCCACCAGAGGTCGCTTCCCAGTCTCGGCCACCAGAGGTCGCTTCCCATTCTCGGCCACCAGAGGTCGCTTCCCAGTCTCAGCCACCAGAGGTCTCCACCTTGCCTTGACCACTAGAGGGCCCTTCAGATACACAACACCCGGTAGGGCCTTCATTTGTCCCCGAGCCTGAGCCGAGCCTGAGCCTTGCCTTGTCCCAGACCCTGAGCCTTGCCTTGTCCCCGAGCCTGAGCCTTGCCTTGTCCCCGAGCCTGAGCCTTGCCTTGTCCCCGAGCCTGAGCCTTGCCTTGTCCCCGAGCCTGAGCCTTGTCCCAGAGCCTTGCCTTGTCCCAGAGCCTTGCCTGGTCCCAGAGCCTTGCCTGGTCCCAGAGCCTTGCCTTGTCCCAGAGCCTGCCCTTGACCCAGAGCCTGCCCTTGACCCAGAGCCTGCCCTTGACCCAGAGCCTGCCCTTGACCCAGAGCCTGCCCTTGACCCAGAGCCTGCCCTTGACCCAGAGCCTGCCCAGTGTCAGTGTATGGCCCTGTCCCAGTGCCAGTGTCTGCCCATGTCCCAGTGCCAGTGTCTGCCCATGTCCCAGTGCCAGTGTCTGCCCCTGTCCCCGTGCCAGTGTCTGCCCCTGTCCCCGGGCCTGCGCCTGCCCGGTCTCTGTGCCCCTCTCTGTGTCTGTCTGTTTGTCTGTGTCTGTCTGTGCTGTGTTCTTCCAGGTTCCTAAGTCTGCTGTGGTTCCGGTGCCTGGTCCGCCTTTGCCTTGGCCCTCCAAGCCCCATCCGGCCTGGCCGCCTCTCGCGGGGCCGTTGATTCCGCCTTTGTCGGCCTGGACTCTGCCTCTGGTGCCGCCTGCCTGGTCTCCTTCGCTTCTGCCGGGCTCGGCCGGACCTCCGCCTTCCTGGAATCTGCCGTCCGGCCCATCGTTGCTGCCTCCATCCTCTGGACCACCGGTAATTCTTCGTCCCTCCGGTCTGCTACTGCAGCCTCCGCCCTCCGGCCCGCCGTTGCTGCTTCATCCCTCCGGTCTACTACTGCTGCCTCTGCCCTCCTGCCAGGGCTCCATCCACCCGCCTGTTCTGCTCATCTGCTTCGCCCTGGTGTGCCTCCGCCGGCCTGGTTTCTGCCACTGCGGTCTCCTGCCAGGTCTTCTGCCACCTGCTGTCCTGTGGCGTGTCGGCTGTTTAGCGCCTCAGGAGCTGCACCTTAAGGGGGGGGGTTCTTTAACATCTCCTGGTTCCTCTTCCCTGTGTAATTCATTACAACTTCAAGCGTTTGACCAAATGGGAAATGGGCCAATGTGCCGGCCTGGTCCCAAGATGGTTCGCACATCGTCAAAGTGAGTGCCAAATGATATGCCAATTAAAAGAAAATTGTAATAGTTAGTAAAAACAGTAAAGGTTGTGCTGAAGAAGTTTGAGAAACCTTAACTAAAGTCCTAATGCCGAGGCTGCAAATGTTGTGAATGTAACCAAACAATTTTCAGTAGATTTAACATCTGTCCCGAATGCTGTTCTGAGGGACGAAATAGCGGCTGATGCGGTTGCTGCAGTGGACAGTAAGAAAAATGATAAAAGAAAGCTAGTTAAAAAGTCAATGAAAAACTGTGCATGTAGCAGTATCAATCTAACTACTACTGATATTGAGCCCCAGTGTTTTGTCTGAATATTGTACTTAACAGTAGTAGACTGGCCTAAATAAATAAAGGGATATACAAGGAACATTGATTGGGCTACATGCAATAACTATACTGTAGCCTAACATGTCAACATCATAGCCTATATCTCTTCACAACAAGGCAGCCACGAGGATCTTCTTCTTCGATTTAATGGCAGATCGCAACCATCTGAAAAGTGCACTTTTGCCTACTGTCAGCTCACAGAGATATGTTAGCACTGCTGACTACCGATGACAGTATAATGAATGGTCAAACAGACGCCATTCATTCATATGGAGAGCAAGTCTGAATCCCAATATGCATACTACATACTACATACTAAAAGTACGTACTATGCAGGTGGTGGTAAAGTATGTACTATTAAGTATATAGTAAGCAAGTATGCTAGCTGGGGTCATACTAATGCTTCATAACGTTGCATCTAAAATTGGACCACTTCCACAAGTGATGAAGCCTGCAAAGTTGGTACAACCTGTTCATATTTCATTTAAACTTTATTTAATTTTGGTACAATAACAGAAAAAAAACATTTAAACACTGCCAAATAAGGATTGGCTTCGGAAAAACCCTCCTATTCCGTGTTGCAAAGGATTGTGGGATATATCAGCCCAAAAAGCATGCAGGGTTGCATACTTCAAAAATCCCCCGGAAATAGTAGACCATCCAGGAACTACGGAGATACTATATTTGTGTACTATGGTTTGGGACATAATAATCGTAGTCTGGCATACAATATAGTATGCATACTATGGGTATTGAGACGCAGCCCAAGTAAAGTAAATTAGAAGCACTTTCTCGGTGGTAGACAAGCGTACTGCGCAGCCTCACGCTGAGCGTGACGACGTAGATGTGATGTGAGCAACGTGTCTGAACATTGTAATACTTCTCATAGGTTTGCAAAGAGAAATCTGAATCATTATGAATCTTGCCTCTTGCAGAGAAAAAATAGCATGAGTAGGAGTTGTCCATGAGCGTAGTAGCAGGAGCAACGTTTGGTAAGTATTCTGATTAATTATTTTGTAATTTTGACTCTATGCCTCCACGTCCCCCCAATTGCCTGCAAGCTTCTCCTGGACTTTACGGTAATTTCTCTACTGTGCGACAGTAAGTTGCGTGGTCATGACACAATAGTTAGCATATTTTCACAAAAACGGCTGCTAGAGGGCCATAATGTGAGATACAAAGTTAATGCAGCTTTTCATATATTGTCCTCTTTCTTTAGAAATAAACAATGGACAAATAGAGTCTTTAAATGCTTCAGATACAAATGTATTCACTGTCAAAGTGACCCCTAAAATTATTGGGAGTCTATGGAATGCTAACGAATGCTAACGTGAGGTGATAGCTTTAGAATCCACCCAGGGCTGCTTCAACGTCCGGGTCTAAGCCTACCCCCTTGCTGACTACTCAGTTGCTGCTGCAAAACTATCTAGTGAGTCCACGACTTGCCGCAAATTGGTTTAATATGGAAGGAAGTAGGCCGTTAGAGCTTTGCACTGTAATGGTACATAAAACAATGGCTGCCGCTCTTGATTTGAATTGGAATGGCATTTCTAATCATTCCATTTCTATGCAGCACACCCAGCAGAGACTGTGGTTGAGGTAGGAAGAAACAGTGACACACACACACACACATTTATAGCCTGTATACTGGATGGAGAATGATGAAGGAGTCGGACCTGTCTTTTCAGAACTCTACATAGGTGTTCTATTGGGTTGAGGTCAGGGGACCTACTTGGCTCTCACCCTGTTCTTCCTCAGTTGTCTTGGTTTTATGTTTTGGGTCATTATCATTTTGAAAGCGTGCAGGGCGACCCAGGGTGCGGAGAGATTTTCTTCTCTTTCAGTACTTTGCAGTACATCTGTGAATTCATGATGCCCACAACGAAGTGCAATCCCTGACACCTGCAGCACTCATACAATCCCACAGAATAACACTGCCACCGCCATGCTTCACTGTGTGTACCATGCATTTTTCATTGTACACTTCCCCCTTGTGATGTCATATAGTTTGGATGCCACCAGCTCCAAAAAGATTAACCTTCCTCTTATCTAACCAAAGTATGGAGTCTCAATAGTCTTCACTTTTGACAACATGGGCCCTGGCAAATGCTAAACAGGCTTTTTTGTGCATGGGCTTTAGCAGTGACTTCCTTTCTGGACAACATCCTTGCATGCCACTCCTGTGCAGCATAAGTTGTATCGTGTCACGTGAAACAGTCACCGCAGGCTTTCTACAGCTTTAGCTTAATGTGATGAACTTGCATTGTGATTTTCCTCAACTCTTCTTAGGACAAAACACTTATCTCAAGGTTTTAGCTACCATGGACATTCTGGACATCTCAAAAAAAAATTTTTTTTTGCTAGTGTATTCCGACTGATTAGCAAAGCTTTACTAATTGACCTATTGCCGGCCCCTCCCCCAAAACTGCCATTGTCCAATCACACATCATAGCAACCGTTACAATGTGAGCAGGTCCGACAAACTATGACTCCAAGCAGGACGGTAAAGCGGTGCGCCAACGGCGTTTGTATATCGGACACTCGATACCCCGAGAGATTGTCTGGAGAAGTTTTGTTCTTTCCCTTCCCAAAGCCAAAAACACAACGAGAGCGGTGCCTACAATGGATAAAACAGTGTGGACGGCTCCACTCCCAGTTAAATGTGTCTAACATTACGAAGCATAAATAAGTCTGCTCAATGGTAAGCCTAATAACAGCTAACTAGTTACCGTGTTGTCTAGATCTGCTAACTAGAGGCAAGAACACAACTGGGACCAACGTTATGATTACCATGGATATCATTGCCAGAATGTTAACCTACTCTCTAAGGTAAATTTAACGAGCCCTTTAGCTTTAACCAACATTAGTTAACATGTTAGCTAACGCTTGGTTTGCTATTGTTGTGTTGGGTCTTTGAGCTCCCCAACTTTATTTTTCGTCAGTTTACAACAAAGATGAACATAGCGCCCCAACAAGCAACTTTAACTAATTTTGTTTTTATCTTTCATGTAGCATTTTATGAACGGATAACCTACCCAAGAGCATGACTGGTCCACAAGGCTGTGCTGATTGCGTTTGAGGTACAGGTCATGGTGTTTCTCAGATTTAGCTTGAGACCGGTAAGCATTAGCCTCGATAGTAGTCGTGTCTCCTTCATT
>JACXGM010000168.1:0-74666 GCA_016801145.1 Umbra pygmaea
ACACACACACACACACACACACACACACACACACACACACACACACACACACACACACACAAACACACAAATGATACATTTTAATCGCTAGCCTGTGACTGCGTCAGACCTCAGACATCTCCTAGACTAGCCCCGAGGCTCCAGTGTGTTCTAGGCAAACTGAGACAGTGGGGGGGGGAGTGAATCCCATGCCTGCCCGCCCCCTGACTGGCAGCCCCTCCAATCCGAGGTGGCATCTCATACTCCATTTCGGAAGTCGGTTGCTCAAACTGCCAGCCTCATCCTTTAGCACATGTTTCTAAGCTGTCACTGGCAGGCTTGGCCAATCAGGGTGGACAGAAACCAGACAGACAGTTAAGGGGTAGGGAGGGTGGACCAGGCTGGAACAGAGGGGTCTAGGGAACAAAAGTTGAGGGGTGAGAGGGGTTGTAATGATCCACGGATGAGACTACAGGCCAACACGTTTCTACTACGCTCGGGCACGTCCGGTGATGCCAGTCTGGTTTGTGTCTCTCACTTGAGCTCAGCTGGCGGCTCAATGTAGATCTATGACACACAATGCAGTATTAGATAAAAAAAGCTAATGGAAAAGATTAAATTGGGACAGTGATTGTTCATATTCATTATCAGAGTTATATTCAGTTATTATTTGTCCCTCTGGCATGTGTGTGTGTATGTGTGTGTGTGTGTGTGTGTGTGTGTGTAACATCCGGCCCATTGTGGGTTGGATTATGAACTAATTTTGATAGAGTTTTGTTAGTTTACTCTCCTGTGTTTATATGTATGTTTGGTTCTTATTCAGTGCTGTACATGGTGTTTTAATTCTCCCCTTATAGTCTGTGTCACGATGTCCTTAGTTTCTGTGTGCTGGTTCTGTGTTCACCTTGTAGTGGTTTTTCCCCTATGTTTTGTTTTGGTTAGGTTTCCCGCTCTTTGTGTCACATGATCCCGTCACATGTTTTGGTGAGCCTATCAGTTCTGTAGATTAAGTCGCCACCTGCACACCCTTTCCTCATTAGTTGGGTATTCAGCTCTGAGTGTTTGCTCCAAACTATTATTTTTACATGACAGTGTGTTTAAGGGTGTGTGTGTGTGTGTGTGTGTGTGTGTGTGTGTGTGTGTGTGTGTGTGTGTGTGTGTGTGTGTGTGTGTGTGTGTGTGTGTGTGTGTGTGTGTGTGTGTGTGTGTGATCAAAAACAAATGGGGACCTTGAGACTGTAGTAAAACCAGACAAAAACTTTTTAACAAGTTCAGGAATATTTTGAAATGTTGGTCAGCTGGCCTTTAAAAGGTGGAGCAAATCCAAATATCCAATCTTATTATTGGAATGAAGAGTGATCAGATGAATTGTAATTAATTGCAACGTCCCTCTTTGCAGGGAAAATTAACTTAATACCAAAACAACATTTCCACTGCATTTCAGCCCTGCCACAAAAGGACCAGCTGCCATCATGTCAGTGATTGTCTCATTAACACGGGTAAGAGTGTTGACAAGAACAAGGCTGAAGATCACTCTGTCATGCTGATCGAGTAGAATAACAGTCTGGAAGCTTTAAAATGAGTTGAAATCATTGTTCTTGCTCTGTCAACCATGGTTACCTGCAAGGTAATACGTGCGGTCATCATTGCTTTGCACAAAAAGGGCTGAACAGGCAAGAATATTGCTGCTAGTAAGATTGCACCTAAATCAACTATTTATGGAAACATCAAGAACCTCAAGGAGGGAGGTAAAATTGTTGTGAAGAAGGCGTCAGAGTGCCCAAGTCCAGCTAGTGCCAAGACCATCTCCTAAAGTTGATTCAGCTGCAGGATCAGGGCACCACCAGTGGAAAGTTTGTATTTTTGAAAACGTTGCGGTGTTGTCACTGTAAAAATATCAGGTTTTTGGGGCTGCTTTGCTGCCTCTAGCACTGTGTACCTTGAATCTGTGCAGGTCACAATGAAATCAGAAGAGTATCAAGGCACTTTGGAGCAAAATGTACAGCCCTGTACCAGAAATCGGGGGCCACCAATATGAGAAATATACAACACTGTAGATTATACCGTTTGAAATGCAATTAAACTTTTTAAAACCTTTTCATTTTTTTTATTTAATTTACCTATTTTCCACTTGATTTATTAACACTATGTATCCCATGCCAATACTAAAGCCCCTTGAATAGAAACAAGGGGGCGCAGATGGCTCAGTGGGTAGGGAGTCAGACTTGTAGTCAGAAGGTTGCCAGTTCGATTCCCGACTGAGCCAAATGTCGTTGTGTCCTTGGGCAAGACACTTTACCCTAATTGCTCCCAGGTCGTTGCTGTAAATAAGAAACTGTTCTTAGTCAACTTACCTGGTTAAATAAAAATAAATAAAGTGTAGAAATCTCATTCAGAGCTACAGACAACACTTAATTGCAGATATTGTCTCCAAATGCTGAGCAATGAAATATTAAGTAAAGGGGCACAATAATCTTGTCCATTCCATTTTCATTTGTATTAAAATTTAAAGTGACATGTTACGGAAAATGTCCCTTCTGTTGACCGTGTCTGTTATGTTCTTTTTTCTTTTTTGTAAAAAGTGGAAGGATAATAATACTTTCAGCCTCGTCTGTATGAATAAACCATCAGATTAACGAGTTGTTTTTAGCTACTGAAGCGCACATCATAGAGGCTGACGATCACGACGTGGCACGAAAAGACAGTCCTAGAATACGTCAGGTCTGCAGCCCTCCAGCTTTTGGCCAAACCCAATCCTCATTGTTCATCTACATGCCTAACAAGTACAAGCCTAAGGTCGCAGAACTCGGTTACTTTGTTGGTGGAGAACAGGCTGACAAATTAGTAATACACTTAAGCACTTCCAGTGATGTCAGTCTGATTTGTGTGTTATATTTGAGACTAGCTGTGGGCTCAATGTAAATATATGACAGTCAGAACCAAATATGAGTTAATATAAGCTCATGAATGAGTTGGGTTATTATAATATGTGTCCCTCTGGAATTACTTTGCGTGTTTTGTGGGTGTATGTGTGTGTTTCTGTGCATCTGATTTTTAAAGGACCAGAACTCCTCACAAGAATTGTAAAATGCGACTAAACTGCCCTCAATAGGACAATTTTTGATGTCGTTATGACAAAGTAAATTTCTGGCTTAGTGGTAAGGTATATGGTCAATTTAGTTTACTGTTCATTAGTGTCCAGTCAGGGTGAATTTTATGGGAGATTATATTTTTATATAAGGGACACATTATTATTTTGCAGAGAAGTACAAAAGTACTTTTCTGGGTGCTGAGTTCACAAGTTTTGGGAAGTTCCCAATTGAGACCGGTAAAGATAGTTTATAACTAACTAGTGATTTATGAAATTAATACAAGGAGTAAAACAATGATTAACTGTAGTGAATAGATAGTAATAAACTCCCATTATCTGTTCATTCGGTTTTTATTTAGGGACTTCCCAAAATGTATGAACCCAGCCGAGTACATTTACTTTTACTTCTGCCACCTTTGCACCACCACTGCCATCCATGCATCTCTCAGGATAAGTTAAACGTACAATATGTAGTTTTTGGCTGCTAGGGGTCTCTCAACCAAAACAATAGCAAAAGATGTACTTGGATGACGTCGGGAAGTAGAGTGGGATCATGGCTTTTGTTATCGTTGTCAATGACAACCTTCCAATCTAGGGTCTCCAGCAGAAAAAAATGTTCACTGACAAAGTAATGTAAGTATGTATTGTTAAAAATAGTTTTTTATTCACGTTATGTTTGGCAGTTCCCTGGAACTTAGAACAACTAGAGCAGTCAAAGGTTATATGACGCCATTGACGGAAGACATAATGAAACGTCATGTGTCTTCGAATGATATTACAAATTTCTCTGGGTTTGAAAGTTGGTGGAAACATGTAGGATAAAGTAAGTACACAACTAAGAAATATATATATAATATAGGTATAGTGATGTTTGCGTTTTTAATGCAAAGTATGTCTTTTGTTATTGTTTTTGAAAACTACATATTGTACCTTTAAAGTAAAGTACACTGATTGGGTCAGTCGGTGAGGCAACAGAGTAATGTACAACCGAAGCAAGTGGTGCCAGACACTGAATCACCACCCCAAAAAATGTAAAAGTGGGAGTGGCTAGCGATTCAGGGACTGCAACCAGGCAACGATAACATATCAACCCAAATAACATCACCGCCTATACTGACCAATAAATTCTTGATTGGCGTCACAATTCTTAGAGGATTCTGGAGCACGATGGATGGATGGAGGGTCCCTACGAAAAGCAAGAATATTAAGAAGCCGACAAAACACGTTGGTTTTCTCAGATGATTGACTTTATGAAAGGTATAGATTATCAGCGGAGGGACTGATGTATCTTTGTCAGCTTCTTGAGCCGTATGTTGCAAGTGACACACACCGAAGTTGCGTGCTTACAGTTCCACAGACTGTATTCATAGCGTTGCGTTTGTTAGCTACAGGTAGTTTCATTTATCCTGTGGGTGATGCTGATAACCTAAGCAGCATTCATTTATCCCCTTTCACTGTAGAGAAAGTACATACATTTATTATTTACGCCCACACTACTTATATCCATTGGCTGAGCAACCCAGTATTTTAACATTGATTGACACATACCCTGTACTTTTTTTATTTGATCTCGTTAACCCTAAATCCTGCTTCATAGTTGTGGTAAAGTGCAATGTACACTGCCATACCTACGGTGGCAGTAGAGAGAGAAAACGGGGGGAGAACGAAGAGGGGAAAGGAGACCAAGATAAAGTGGGTAATTGAAAGTACGAAGAGTGTCCTAATTTTTCTTTAAATTCACTACATAACAATAGTATAGGCCTCAGATCTGCAAACATCCGGCATCCTGAACCCTGTTTCTGTTGCAATTTATGTGAATAATATGTACAGCTGCCAAAGTCTAGAAACAAAACTCTTAAGATTTCCGAATTTCCAGATTTCATTTCAGAGTCATCCAACAGATTCTTTCCCTGGTTTATGCAACTGTCAGTGTCTGAACCTGTGTTATTGTTACAAGCATATATTGATGAGGTGCTACAAAAGCAAGTTTCTGAAACCTTTTTATGTATAGAATTTACTGACTCCTTATCCTGGTGCTAAGATTTAACTAGTGGTCACAGAGGTCCTCGTAAAGAATCAACAGTAGCTGAAATGTTTTGTCGAAAATCACTCGTCCTTCAAAATCTTCAAATTGTAGATTTATGGACATTATGTCAGATTGATTGCCCACGCACCTACAGTTGGAGCTCAACGACACAAAACAATTCATTGTTTGTTGTAAAATAACGACAAATTCTATAATAAGGGTTAGGGGAAATGTAACAATAATCTGTTTGCCACAAGCGTAGAAAAACAAATGTACGTGTCTTACGCAGACCAACCAGACATTAGTCATGATAAAATGTCATCATTAAAATGTTTCCCCTCTAAGCGTGTCATTTGTTTCCGGGTTCCATAGTACAATAATTAAACAATATGGCAGCTGTCTCTAAGATTACTGACAGCGTTATCACACATTTGCATGCTGAAAAAGTTGATCTCATTTGTCTTTCCACGACATGCCTGCTGCAATCAGGAGTCAACTGGAGCAATTTAGTGCCCTCCAGAAAAAGTAAAACAGAGCATCTTCAAATTTCACAAGTGGGCTATAGAGAAACTATTTAAATGTTAGAGGTAGGTAACGTGCCCCCCGCAATAATATAAACAATTTGAAAGATATATGATGTGTCCCTTATCAATATCAAACTCCACTCTATGCCCTGGTCTGCCTTATATGAAATTACTGTATTGTAAAAGTTAATCAAAAAAGGAATAGTTAGTTATCCCTGCCTAGCTAAAGAATATTCCATCTCCGCTAAACATTGCCTGATGTCTTGCCAGAATTTTGTGTAGCTGTCTAAACTCTGGACCACACATGCCCCTTGCGACAGGGGTCTGAGTCCAAGCTTGGCTGCTGCATGTCTGTTCCCTTCCTCTATGTCTGCCTACATCTGCGTCTCTCTAGTCTCTGCTTCCTACTGTACTGTCATACATATACATATATTTATATATAGTTTGAGAATCCCTGGTCTAGAGGAACCTGCTGACTCAGAGTCACTGATCTGATAAGAGAGGTAGATGTTAGAAGTGATTCCTCGAAGGTGCTAGTTCTCTGTTGTGATGCCCAGTCCCCAAGGCTGTACAAGCCGACTGGTATTGTTCATCGGGGCAATTGCTTGCGATCTGTTAACTTGTTGTGGTGATCCCTGTCCTGAATAAGATGTACATTATTAAACTGAAAACAATCAACTGCTATCTGACTCGAAGACTATTATTTCAACCAAGAACCTTTCCTGCAATTTAACCATGTTTTACAACAAGACAGACCCTCCAACTCCAAATCAAACCCACTTCAGAGCACAGGGCTCGGTCTAACGCTTATTGCTTTAACGATAAACAAGAGTGCAACCATCACCCCTGGTGACACACAACCGTGACCCGGCAGTGAAGAGCACTTTTTTATAGTCCTGCCTGGTCCAGCGAAGGTGGGTTTGTTCCCATAGTTGGAACTACCTTACAAGAGGCCTACTTTCCATTTAAACAAGTTGAGCTGATTTTCCTGACCAGCAAACGTCAACCAAATAAAAGGATCAATCTGCACCAGGACTCTTATTAAAGAATAATGCCACCATACATAGCCTATAATCTAACATTTAAAATGACTTGATCCTTCTAAGAACCTATTTGTCTAATTAAAATTGTACTTGTGCTGCTTTTTTATGTTGTCTGTTTGTCATCAATACTCTACTCATCACTAAATAAGACTCATCAATATTTGTGAGTAAAGCAGTCTGGCATTTTCTCTTCTTTCTTTACTTCCCTTACTTGTCTCTGTTTCCCATTCACTTCAAACGAGATTACACTAAATCAAAGTAGCAACAAGTCAAGTGTAAATAGTGTTTTAAAAAGTGCCAGTACAAAAAGGAAAGTAATAATCAAATTAGTTTAGAATAAACTAGACAACGGTAATAGATATATAAACTGAACATTACAGGTCCCAGTTTTAGGATCGTGTATAGCAGATTAGTTTCCCTGTATAGTAGTATATAAATAATGAGACACTTTAAATTATAAATAATGGCTTCACTTTACCAAAGTTCTCTTTTATCAATGTAAAATGCTCTCAGTACAAATTGCCTTGTTTCAGTTATTGTTTTTTTTCTTACCTGTATAAGTATATATTGGTCACATGGATCCTGGTCGTGTTATTTTAAAACTATAACAAAATAAAATAAATTAATACATTTCTGTTACATTAATCTCAAATATGATTACGCAGCATAGACCCACTGTGAAGCAAACACGATTACCTGCCACTAGTGGAGAACAGTGATAGAAAATTATTAAAATAAAACAACATTGGTGGACACTGGACAGATATTTCAGTAAAAGCATTTTTCTCTAATAATAAACCCAAATGTTTCCATTCTTAGAACTGATGCAATTTTCATGTCTGTCACTAGACGGCAGCACTTAATCTCCCATTCAGAATTGCAGAAGGCTTCATATATAAATTGAAATTAACAGACTTTACAGATATTTGATTTCTAAAGCTCAGTGTTAGATAAAATAAAGATTTATTTATTAATTTAATAAATAATGCTTCAGATGTAGAATACTGTAACTATCATGTGGCGTAAGCACAAATAAAAATAACGCCAGTCATATTCCCTGCTCTCTCATTGGCTGGAAGGGTCCCACATGATCATAAACTGTTTGAATCCTTTCTGTTTACAAGAGCGTCACATGAGAATATCAATATATTACAGTGTAAGGTCATTTTCCTTCATTTAATTTTAGATAGTTGCTTAAAATATATTCCCGTAGCTTGTTAAGAAATTCAGTGTTAACCTGCAGATAACCTATAGTTCTTGCAAGTCTATTCTTTCGTCGTGTACAGAAAGGAAGCCATCGATCTATTGTATACAGTACACCTATGCTATTACTGTCGACTGAAATATGTCAGAACTGCAGTCGTTCCGTGTGTTTTTAAATCAGCGTTTAGCTGCGGCTGCTTTGGAAATTTTTGGTGCAGTTGAGCAAACGGTGAAAATATATCACGAAGAAAATCAGCAGCTACGACGCCTGCTGCAGATCACACCGGAAGTAAACCTACCTACCAGGGGTTAGTATGTATGCTTATTTATTAACGCAGATCTAGAGACTGTATTCATTATAAACTGTTAAGGCTACGACTAACCACAATGTAAACGTGTATTTAATCGTATGGGTTACAGTGGGCTCAAACCGAATACAGGCTCTAAAAAATTGTACTTGACACAGTTGTCAAATTGTGACGTTTTGAAGGAAAGAAAAACGGTAGTAGAGGACACATCATCGTCTCAATTCGCATACTATGCATGATTTACCTTTATTTTACCAGCCAATTTGTCTGAGAACAGCTTCGATTTTGCAGTATTGGCCTGGGGAGAAGTGGGGCAGGAAAGGGGATGAATGAGCCAATTGAAAGCTGGGTGAATTGCCGTGGTTGGTACTGTATGAGGGCCAGATTGGAAATGGGTCCAGGACACCAGGGTTAACAGCCCTACTCTTTACAAATAGTGCCATGGGACCTGGCCCTCCAACACCACTTCCAGCGGCACTGGTCTCCCATCCAGGGACTAACCAGGCCCAACTCTGCTTATCTTTAGAAGCAAACCAGCAGTGAAACACAGGGCGCTATGCTGCTGACCTGCTATATAGTATGCCAGGTTGGTATGTCCCAAACCATAGTACGTGAAATATACACTGCTCCAAAAATAGAAGGGAACACTCAAATCACACATCAGGCCCCCATGTGCCCTTTATGCACTCCCGACATCTGGGCATGCTCCTGATGAGACGTGGATGGTGTCCTGGGGGATCTCCTCCCAGACCTGGATCAGGGCATCAGTGAGCTCCTGAGGTAGTCCATGGCATTAATGCCTACATCATCCAGGAACTGCCTACACACTCTGGCCACATGAGGCCAGGCATTGTCCTGCACCAGGAGTAATCCAGGGCCCACTGCACCAGCGTTTACCACAGCATCTCCAGACTCTTTCACGTCTCTCACATGTGCTCAATGTGAACCTGCTGTCATCTGTGAAGGGAAAGGTGTGCCAATTGTGGACCTGCCAATTCAGCTGTTTTCTGGTAAATGCCGATCTGCCCCTTTGACGGCCCTGCCCAGGTCTTCTTATGTAATGGCCCATCTCCTGGTATCTCCTTCATCCTCTTGAGACTGTACTGGGAGACACAGCAAACCTTGTCGCAACAGCACATATGGATGTGCCATCCTGGAGAAGCTGGACTACCTGTGCAACCTGAATGGGCTGCAGGTACCGCATCATGCAACCAGTAGTGACAAGATGTAAAATATAACAATAAGTCAGGAAGGATAACAAGAGAGTAATTGTCTGTGGCCACCAACTGCAAAACCATTCCCTTCTTAGGGGTTGCCTTGCTGTTGCCTCTCCAGTACACCTGTTGTCACTTTCATTTGCACCAAAATAGGTGACATTAATTCACAATCACTTATGCTTCTTAACTGGACAGATTGATACCCCTGAAGTTTAATTGACTTGATGTTATACTGTGACGATTGCATGTTCCCTTAATTTTATTTGAGCAGTGTAGTATGCCATAAGTCTAAGCTTGTTAGCTACCTAGCTAAACCTACAGCAACAACTGTACTTGACACTACAGTATCTAGCTACTGTTTATAAGTTAGAGACTTCTTGCTTACATTATTCGAACAATGCCTAAAGTTGGCCAGAAAAGCATTTGCTTGATTGTGATGTCTATTTCAAGACACAATTTAATGATGCGGTAGTGTGTCCCAATACTGGCATTCTTGCTTTCTATATACTTAAAAATATGTACTTTACCATCATCCAAGCAGTACGTACTTTTAGTATGCAAATTGAGATGCAGCCTTGCTCTTTCTGGAGTATTTCCTTGACCCGACGTCCCTTCCTGACTTTCTGAAAATGTGGTTGGTGGTTTGTTGTTTTGTTGTTTTGTTGTTTTGTGTGTGTTCTTTGCTAGCTTACTAACATATTCTGTCTGGGCAACTAAATACTTTCATTCGATAACTAGTGAAATTGTGTTTTTCTGAAATTCTTGTTAAATTGTAATTGTTCTATTCCAGCTGTAAATGAGGAAAGCTCATGCTATGCAGATACTTTGTTAGGTGGTGTTATAATATCAGTACATTAAGCATTTTCAGCAAGTTAATTTATACCAATTGTATCTGCCATGGGTTATTGTTGTTCCTCAACATATTTAATTGTTTGCCGTTTTACCTCGTTTGCCACAGCGCTTCTTCAGTACTGTAAATCGTCCCCCATAGTCCTCCTTTGCAGGCGTTTTGGTGATGCCAGCTGTGTGCACTCAGAAGACCTCCAGCCTCCTAGTGAGGCGTCTGAGCTGCATAGCTCTTTGATCTCTCATTCTTCTTCCAGGACTTGGACATCAGGAACATTCTTCTCCTTTTTCTTGCATCTATTTCATATTGGAATTCCATTTCAGTGCGTAAATGAATGATGTGATGCTTCATCAGCGCTGCAACATTTTACATAATACTATTCTGACATATTCCTATTCTGACATAATCATATTCTGTTTAAGCAGATGACTGCAATTGACCATTTGGATTGAGAATAAAAACTACTTTTAAGAATAATCAACGGTTACTGAAGGCATAGCATTTGCATGGTGGCATCTGGGAGGCGTTTGTAAAGAAAGTGATACTGTTCTTCAACTAAATGTTTTTATTGAAAAGTTATTGAACACTGTATATTGTGGTTTCACAGTTACTGAATTGTGAATGATGGCTCAATGGTTAAGGAGTCAGACATGTAGTCAGAAGGTTGCCTGTTTGAATTCCAACTGTGCCAAAGGTTGTTGTGTCCTTGAGCAAGGCATTTTGCCCTAAATTGCTCCAGGGCCGTGTCCCGATACTTAATATAAATCACTCTGGATAAAAGTGTCTGTGAAATGACTGAAATGTAAATGTATTGCATTAGATTATCATTAAATTCATGAATCCCATTGCCTAAAGGCTGTGTTCTTATCCCGGACTCCTGTCTCTTTTCCTCCCAGACTCCATACAGTTCTCTGTCTCTGAAGAGGAGATTCCCTCTGAGCAGCAGCACTGTGAGCAGGAGTGGAGCCCCAGTCTGGGGCAGGAGGACCCAGAGCCCACACAGATTAAAGAGGAACGGGAGGAACTCTGGATCAGTCAGGTGGAAGAGCAGCTTCAAGGGGTGGAGGATTACAACATGGAGGTCCAATTTACTCCCCCTGGTGTGAAAAGTGAAGGTGACCAGGAGGACCCCATTAAGACATTGGCTCTTCCCCAAACCCAGACAGTGGAGAACAGATTGCATGACCCTAAAAAAGTGCATCTATCACCTTTTGTTACTTATGAAATTCCTTGTAACCATCCAGCATATCAAAGCAGAGACAGCCATCACAGATCAACCATAATCAGTGATGCAGGGGGATTAGACACCCTGCCTTTGGATCCGAGGCAGCCATTGGATCCAAACCCAGCAATTTATAAAGACTGTTCCAAATCCACCTCTAGGACTTTTAGGTGTGATGACTGTGGGAAAAAATTCATTCGCAAACAACACTTAGCTACACACATACTGACTCACACAGGTGAGAAACCTTTTAAGTGTGATTATTGTGGCAAACACTTCAATCAAAAGTCTAACTTAATGTCCCATGTAAAAAATGTTCACAAAGGGTTAAAAAACAGCCAGAAAACAGAAAAGGACCTAGAGAACTTTTGGAGGGAGCAGCACTCACTAGGAGTTGGCCATATTCATTTTAAAACCCACCCAACCAAAGAACAACTGTTTCTCAGCAACCTCACCAAACAGGCATAAAATGTTCTGTACCTTACTGTTACCAGCAAAAACATTGTATTTGGTTAATAGTTTTTATGACTCCTCCCATACAGAAATCTAATATATGGCTATATATGAAAAACCATAACATGTATTTTAAAATAATTGCCCTATATTTTAATTACATATTTAAATGTGACATGCATTTAAAAAATATATTACCGCATACTTCATTGACATACAGTCGTATGCAAAGGTTTTTGCCATCAGCAATTTCATTTTCATCTATCAAATAATTGAAGGACAAAGTAATATTTCAGTAGTGAAATGAGGTTTATTATATGAACAGAAAATGTGCAATATGCATCAAAACGAAATTAGACAGGTACTTAGATTTGGGCACCCCAACAGAAATATCACATTAATATTTAGTTGAGCCTCCTTTAGCAGAAGTAACAGCCTCTAGACGCTTCCTATAATGGAATCATGTAGTGGAATCAATGCAACCTTAAACTTTAACAAGATTTCCAGTACCTGCACTGGCCACACAGCCCCACAGCATGATGGAACCTCCACCAAATTTTACTCTGGTTAGCAAGTGTTTGTCTTGGAACGCTGTGTTCTTTTGCCGCCATGCATAACGCCCCTTGTTATGACCAAATAACTCCATCTTTGTTTCATCAGTCCACAGCACCTTCTTCCAAAATGATAGTGGCTTATCCAAATGTGTATTTGCATACCTCAAGCAGGTCTGATTGTGGCGTGTTTGCAGAAAAGGCTTCTTGCGCATCACTTTCCCGTACAGCTTCTCCTTGCGCAAAGTGTGCTGAATTGTTGAACGATGCACAGTGATTCCATCTGCAGCAAGATGATTTTGTATGCCTTGAGGTGATTTGTGGGCTGTTTACCATCCATCGCCTTTGCCTCTACGATATTTTACTTGGCCTGCCACTTCTGGTCTTAACAAGAACTGTGCCTGTGGTCTTCCATTTCCTCATTATGTTTCTCACAGTGGACACTGACAGCTTAAATCTCTGCGATAGCTTTTTGTAGCCTTCCCCTAAACCATAATGTTGAACAATATTGGAGAGTTGTTTTGAGGCCCCCATGTTGCCACTCTTCAGAGGAGTGTCAAAGAGAACAACAACTTGCAATTGGCCACCTTAAATACCTTTTCTCGTGATTGGATGCACCTGTCTATCAAGGCTTAATGAGCTCACCAAACCAATTGTGTGTTTCAATTAATCAGTGATAGGTAGTTACAGGTATTCAAAATTTCGTTTTGATGCATATTGCACATTTTATGTTACCAGTAATTCAACCTCATTTCACTACTGAAGTATTACTGTGTCTTTCAGTTATTTGATAGATCAAACTGAAATTGCTGATCCAAACACACAATTATTTATAAATGAAATTCATGGAAATTGTCAGGGGTGCCTAAACTTTTGCATACAACTGTATATCATACTCCTATTAATCATCACAAATACTGTATACATCATCAGTATCCCACACATGAGCTTTCATTCTTGTTTGAATTTGTAGACTCACGAGTTATGCGAATTGTTAACTGACATAAGGCAAGAAAAATCATTGTAGTACAGTATTTCTATATTATTTATTTAAATAATCAAACTAATACATCGACAGACATTATACACTACTTATACACACTGTAAACCATAGGTAAATGCAGATCTGGATTTCAAATGTGAAAATGTATGTCACATCAAATCAAATATTTACAAAAATGTGAGGGGTGTACTCACTTTCATGAGACACTGTATATAAAAACAGCATTTCTTTAAATATTTTGACATATATGTGCACATATGTGAATATGTATTGATAATGTTTCCACCATAAGACATACAGGGAAGTTATATACATATATGGCCATATATTAGATGTCTGTATGGGCTAACAGTTATTTTTTTCCTGCATGCTTGTCTGTATGGGCTAACAGTTATTTTTTTTCTGCATGCTTGTCTTTATGTTAACTTAAATAGATCAAATTTTCCTAATAGTAGAAATCTGATTAACGTTGTGAGCAGTTCTGTTCCAATCGGCCTTCATATTCAGCCAACCCTGAAATAGTATTTTCTCATGTGCTCTTCTCCAAAAGACAGACCCTGGGAAACAACTAAAATGTTTTGTCTTGGAAGTCATAGGGTTTGCCCTTAATAGCTGGATGCACAGCTGCTGGTGGTTTAGGGTTCTCAAACCTCTCCTCGGGACCCCCAGACGGGACACAGTTTAGCTGTAGCCCTGAACCATCAGAACATTCACTAATAAACAACATGTTGATTAATAGCTAAGTTGAATCAGGTGTGCTAGGCTGAGGGGTAGTTTAAATACACGAACTGACGGGGGTCCCCGAGGAGAGGTTTGGGAACCAATGGTTTAGGGTGTCAGATGGTTTGTTTCTCGAGTGGGACAAAATACATATTATCCTTGAGCAAGGCATTTTACCCTAAGTTGTCCAGGCAGCTGCAGTTGGTGGATCTTAATTGGGAACGCCGGGCTCGCATTATGTTCGGGACTGGACTGAATGGATCTTAATTGGGGATGCCGGGCTCGCAATAGGTTCGGAACCCGAGTGAATGGAATGGTGTGTAGCGCATCAAACACATTGTGTGATACCTTTCCGTTTCCCCCAGGCCGGACGGTACTGCGAGCCCGGCGTCCCCAATTAAGATCCATTCACTCCGGTCCCTTACAAGCCCAGCATCCCCAATTAAAATCAGCAGACCGTGGCTGTGTCCAGGGGATGTCCCTGTAATTACTTTAGGTAAAATAGTTGCCAAGCAGTAAAGAGTTGATGTTTTACATCCACTTTATAGGACCCCTGACGTTACAGGGATCAAATGATCAACCATTTGAAATCTATTTTTGGCTAAAATGTCCCACCTTACGACAAACACATGATTGGTTTAGAAGACACAGTAAGAGTGACTATAGCCAATGGAATTAGAGAAACCAATGCCTCCCGCTCCAAAACCACTCGCTGCACACCTGAACCACTTTGATTGTGATTGGTGGTGATTTTTTCTGAGAAAAGGGTGAGGTCATCTTGGGATGAGTTGACATCACCTTTGTAAAACACTGGGTTTTTTTGTAGGAGCTTTGCCGTTTTAATAGGGGTGATCATGTGATTGGTCAACCCCTTTAAAGTTATGGTAAATCAAGAACAGCTTTCATATTCAACAAATTACCTTTAATAACAAACATATATTAAAATGGCAAAATTTAAAAAGTGTTCCTTAGAACTAACCGTTCTTGAATAAATAAATGTGAAATATACTGAAATAGACCAAACCGTCCTGTTTTATACTGCAAAGGAAAAAGATGATCTGCGTGAATGAGGAATAAAGAGCATGAGAAAAGCTAATGTGTTACTTGACTTCTTAAATAATTCTGTCTGCTCTCAGGTGAAGTTTTAAAATATTTTTTAATTTGTACAATGTTATGCATTTTCAACATTGCAGAAAAAGTTTTAATTTAGTAGATAAAAAAACAAATGATGTTGATAAGTGATAGGTAGTTTAGAGCTTGGTCACACCGTTAATTGCTAACAAAGTCTTAGCATGGCCCTCAATCATCTTGCTCCATATTCATCCAGGGATTATGGTCCACCAACTGCTCAATGTTTTCACTGTCTGAGGGGTGTTGCCTGCTGTTTTCGATTTTGCTGTATGTTTTGCCATAATTTTTGCCATATGTTTTGGAAGTTATTCAAATCTGGATTCTGGAAAATAGAAATGTCCTGTTTTCTTTTTTAAACATTCTAGGGTGCTTTTAGTATGTGTTCTGGGGATTCAGATGGGTCAACGGGTAGGGAGTCAGACTTATAGTCACATGGTTGCCGGATTAATTCAGAGTTGGGCAAACATGACTGTGTCCAAGGCACTTAACCCTAAAGTGTCCATCTGCTAAACTTGTAAATTAAGATTTCATGTCTTGCCATAAGGACCACATGCAAAAGAGGCAGCAAAGAAAATCGTCAGCATTTGTCCACATTGTAACAGATTGTAGGGCCGATTTTCTGTGCCGTTCTCTCTCTATTCTACAAAATACAAGTGTTGTCAGTGGAATTTGATACAATTCTGTCATCTGTGTATATGGTTCTGTGGTCATTTTATCCTCAGCCAGTAATATCATTAGCCCTTTTTCCATCCTGTATAAACATGAATATAAGATACATAAAAATATATATATATTTGTTTGGTGGTATTGCAAATGCATCTTTCTCCTTAATGACAAAATAACATTGCATGTGAGAGTTTTAACATTTATTAAGACCTTTCAAGTTTTATACAACTCTCCTGGGGTTAAGTGCCTTGCAGAGGGCAGAGCATCACAAGCTGGTTGTACACAGGTAAAGAATTTCACCTGCCAACAAAAGGCTGTATAGATAACCTTGGCTCTTGTCTCTTTTCTACCAGACTCCCTGGATTTCTCCCTTTCCGTCTCACAAGAGGAGGTTCCCCCAGAGCAGCAGTACTGTGAGCAGGAGTGGAGCCCCAGTCTGGGGCAGGAGGACACAATTCAGCCCTTGGCTCCTCCCCAAATCCAGAAGTTGGGAAACAGTGAGAGGGTCCGTGAAAAAGCGCATCGAACACCTTCTGTTACTTTGACCGACGTTACCAGACTTGGCGCTACCTGTGACCCATCAGGAAACCGTAACGCTGACTGCCAACACAGCGTTGGAGTAAGCAGTAACTCAAAACCATCACTATGGAAACAGTGTTCCAAACACAACAACACGTTTTGTCGCCAGAACTTTAAACTCAAAAGAGAACTGACCAAGCACGCGAGTAATCGCACAGGAGAGAAGCGCTTTGGCTGTGGTGACTGTGGGAAAACATTTAATCTCAAGGGAAACCTAACGAAACACATTCAGATTCACACAGGAGAGAAAGCCCATACCTGCAGTGACTGTGGGAAACAATTTCAACACAAGGGGAACTTAACAAAACATCTTAAGATTCACACAGGAGAGAAACCTTTTAAATGTCATGACTGCAGTAAAAGTTTCTGCCAGAAGGCTAACCTAAGGCGGCACATCCTGTCTCACACAGGAGAGAAACCGTTTACCTGTGTCGATTGTTGGAAAAGCTTCAGTCGGAAACTGAACCTAGATAAACATATGGAGACTCATAGGACTTAAGCCATTCAGCTGTGATTGCGACCAATTTGACATACATTCACACAAAAAAATGCATGAAAATGAAAATAAGGAAAAACAGTGAATAAATATTTTCAAGAGGCTTTGGACAATCCTGAAGAAGACACTCTACTACAAGCTAAAGGACCATGTCCAACTGCCACATTAGTAAACCATTTACCTGCCCAGTTTGTGGCAAATTCAAAAGTCAAAGTACATTCAAGAGCATTACAGTTCACACACGACAGAAACAAGGTTGCTCTTGGAAAAGATTACATCCCAAGGAGATCCTAACCTGACAAACTGACTCTGGCATGACAGATGATCTTTTTCTTGTTTGTGCCTTTGGGAAAATATTAACTCAAATGTGTCTGACCCATATGTGATATAAACATTAACAAATGAAAAAAGGATGTAAACAAACATTTTTAAGAAAATTAGGACAAAGATAATGTCTTAGAACACAATAATAAAAAGACAAGATGTGACAAATACTCTTATTACGTATATATCTAGTGATTGATGAAGCACCTGCTCTCTATGCTAGCTTTTTTTTCTTCTGAGATGTTCTATTCATAACTTCATATATCTCTCCAAAGGCACGCTCAGATGCTCTCTACCCTACATGGAGAGCCTAGCTTCCTTACAGCTGTCTAGAGGGAGAGCGAGAGAGAGATGTTGCCATAATTAGATTCCAAGTGTCAACACCGCCATGCTTTTAGGAAAATACAAACTTTTCAGGTCATCTACTCTGAAGGTGACTGCTGATGATCTCAGTGTGACACTTCACCTTTTTTCCCACTAGAGGGCACTATTTGAGATGTGCCCTCTAGTGTCTGGCAAAACCTGTTAGTAATTTCTTAGGTTCTTCTCAAAAGATGGATTAGGCAGACCTGGGAAAAATAAGGCATGGACCAGATCCGGCCTGTGGAGTCATCATTAACAATAATATAACAAAATAACAATAGCTGCGAATTATGTTACATTTACTGCTATGCAATCCCATTTCAAAATAAAAGTACCCAAAGTACTTCCAGCAATAAGTAATACTGTCAGCGCAAAAAAAATCATTTGAAACTGCCTTCTTTGCTGTGATATGTTGCTATGGATGCGAAACACGTGCATTTGCTGTCATTGGTTCTTCCTTAAATAATGATAAATGTCAAGTGATATCGTAAAAAGAGCCTGTTGACAATGAATTAAAAAAAGAATTATTTGCAGATGTCACAGGTATCAGACTTTAATATACAACCTACTTAATGAATCAATAAACGTAAGCCTGTGTTTTCACACATTTCAAGAGAAGTGTCTTAGGGGACATTGTACCGTACTACTGCCAAAGTGGATGGACTAAAAAGTTGTCCCTTGAAGTAGATTTAAATCAGACTATGAAAATGCTGCTCCTATTAATTGTCTGTTACATGGCATAGTGGTACATATCACTGCCTTTCAGCACAACTGCCATCTTGGTAAATGAAGGTGTCAATTTCTATCAAAAAACATGAAAACTCCTTGGTGATTCCAAACTTTGGAATGCTAGTTTATGCGCTGACTAAAGAACAAGATAAATGAGGAGCATGTTGAGAATTAGACATGACTCAGACATGCTTGGAAGATGTGACCAACCTTCAGCCGTCCCTGACGACGTGACATGGCTTAAAAGGGAATTCGACGTGTGAAATTTGTGTGGCGAGAAATGGTGGGGCATCAATAAATCCTTAGTGTTACTGTCTGTATGGGTGAGTTTGTGTGTGAGTGTTCGTGAGTCAGTGTATTTGGTCAGACAGGTCAAATGTTATGCAGTCAGATGGGTTTCAGATAGAAACAGTCTCTGTTACTCAGCCTGAGTTCAATACAGTCACTGTCTGACATACAGTAAGTAAATAAACACTGCATATCTGGGTTTGAGTAGCGCTACTTGATCATTCACAACTTTGTTTCTTAGAATAGATGCCCTGGCTGAGCGAGAGCTTGGCTCCTGTGAGGAACTGGGTCATTTTAGCAACCCACTGTTGGGATTGTTGTCTTGTGTAGGGGAAGTTCTCTTATCGGTCAAGATGTCCTTGATGGTGTAGCGGCACTTGAAGAGGTTCTAGGGTGGCATGCCATATTTCTTTAGTAACCTAAGTAGCTGTTGAACCTGCTTGCCTGCATCAGTGACATAGATGGTCCACAACCTGCCCTCTGCTATGTGGACGCAAAGGAACTTAAAACTGCTAACTCTATCATTAGTTTTGTGTGTGATTGTGTGTTGCAGGCATGTGCAAATAATTTCCTTTGAGACTACAAGGTATCTGGGCATGTTTTACCATTATATTTCTCTATTACCAAGTTCAATAAGAGGAGCGTTACACTTTTAAAACAACTACACACACACACTGATTGCAGCACTAGGAAGTAACTGCCTCAGAAGGACAAACCAAGGTTTTGGTCTCATGGTTGGAATAGTTTTATTTAAGGCAAGATAATGGTGCAGGAAATGTACAGTATACCGTTGGATCAAACCAAGATTATTCTTAGAGTTCAATTAAACCTGCCTCTCAGTACTTAAAAGCCCTTGGTCAAGGAAACAAATGTAAATGTCTGGTTTACTACAAATAATTGTCTCTTGGACTGAAATTAGTGTTTTGGTAAAGTTACATATCTGAGTCAGTGACTCAAAGCACATGTCAAAATCTACAAATCAATTTGTTGATTTACCAAAAAAAGTCTACATTTTCCAATGGCCATCTCAGTTTCTGGACTTTCCCATTGAAAACCTGTTAGAAACGAAGAGGGAATAGTCTGTGTGCTAATCCAAGGATTTCCACTCTCTGTTAAATCTCATGCTGGAGGAATGTTCTGACATTCTTTTCCATGTGTTCTCCAATTTTCTAAAAACAATTTAGGAACAATAAAGTGCAACTTTCCTTAGAAGGGGATAGTAACCAAAGCATTTTGACACTTGTTTTTAGGACATGTATACTTTAAGGCCCATAAATATTTAGACATTGTAAAAATGATCATAATACTAGCTCTCTACCTCAGCATATTGAAGTTTATTAATTTATTAATGAGTATACGCTTAAAAGTGCAGACTTTCAGCACTAATTTGAGCGTATTTACATCCAAATCAGGTGAACGGTGTAGAAACTACAGCACTTTTAAGTGGTCCACCCCAAACTAAGGGGCCAAAAGTATTTGGACAAGCAACTGCTGCTCAGGTGTTCCATGGCCAGGTGTGTGTAAGCAGATAAAAGGTCTAAAGTTGGTTTCAATGTGGCATTTGCATTAAGAATATTTTGCTGTAATCATCAATATGAACTCCAAGGACCTGTCATTTCCAGTTGAGCAAGCCGTCATTAGGATGAAAAACAATCAGAGAGAAGATATTAGGTGTGGTCAAATCAACTATTTGGTATATTTATCAAAAGAAAGAATGCTGGTGAGCTCAGGAACCTCAAAATGTCTGGAAGATCATGGAAAACAACTGGGGTGGATGACAGAAGAATTCTTTCCGTGGCAAATAAAAATACCTTCACAACAGTTGGCCAGAGCAAGAAAACTCTCCAGGAGGTGGGTGGAGCTATGTCAAGAAGAAGACCTTATTCGAGTTTGCAGAAAAACATTAAGAATAAAACAGTTAAGTTCTGGAACAGAATCATCAACTTGTACCAGAAAAAGATCAACTTGTGCCAGAATGATGGGAAGTAAAGAGTATGGACAAGGCAGGGAACTGCTCATGAGGTAATCTATAGAATAATGAAGGTAATAGAAATGTCTCGGAAAACAATGCAAAGGTAGTGTTATGGCATGGGCATGTATGGCTGCCAATGGAACTGGTTCTCTTGTATTTATTGTTAATGTGTCTGCTGACGAAAGCAGCAGGATGACTTCTGAACTGTTTAGGGCGATATTATCTTTTCAGTTTCAGCCAAATGCTGCAAAAGTCATTGGACAATGCTTCAGCGTGCAGATGGACAATGCCCCAAAGCATACTGCAACAGCGACTCAAAACAAATTTTACACAAGTAAAGTGGAATGTTCAACAATGACCAAGTACTGTAAATCCCCTGACCTGAATTCAATTGAGCAGTAATTTCAATTGCTGAAGGCAAAGCTGAAGGCAAAACGCCCCAAGAACAAACAGGAACTGAAGACCACCTCAGTGAAGGCCTGGCAACACAACATCAGGTTAGATCCCGGCATCTGGTGATGTCTAATGCTGGAATCACACCAGGCACAATCACCTTATGGCACCGTCACGCGGACACACTTGTACACCGCAATCAACATCGGAATCAATCTTCCGCATCTTCAAGATGGTGTACAACGTTGCATACAACTGTCCTCCTCCAGCAAGGCGACTGACAGGAGCGTTTTCAGTTTAGTATTCATTGACAATATGAAAACTATCTACTGAGCTGTCAAAGCTTTTCTTGCAATCCCATAAACCATAGGTGAAGGCGACATATTAGCTCTTCATCGGTGGTACATCAACTTCCAGTTCTGGTGCCGTACGGCAAAGCACAGCACAAGTTGGATAATTTCAACTCTAACGACACACCCGCCGTACCGCTTCCACATTTTGCCGGATACGGTAGATTTGTCGCAGTGGTGCGAATTGCTTCCTATTGAAATGAATGGTCTTCCGCCGCAACGCAACCAGTTTGCCGTGCCTGGTGTGAATCCAGCATCAGGGTTCCAGACGTACAGTATTAACACTCAAATTCATGATTATGTTTGTTTGTTCAATTACTTATGAGACCCTAAAATTGTGAGACTACAGTATATATAAAAATATTCATAATTCCTACATGGTTCATACAATATTCTGATAGAAACATAAATTAAATACGAATGTCTACACTTAAAGCACATCTTGATTGTGTGATATGTTCAGCTCCCCAGGAGGGGAGTGGGATGTCAAACCTGCAGCCAAAGACACCCTGCAGCTAGCGAGAGAGGTATGGGGTTGTGGGTGCAGGCAAGGACACAGACAACCAGGTAGTACCGTTTCACAAAAGGGTTTTTTATTGTACCCACGGTATTTATCTATAATAATAATAATAATAATCTATAATAATAATAATAATAATAAAATGGGAAAAGGGGCTGAACAGGACCAAAGAAAAGAAAGAATGTATAAGGAACACACTTACCTACTCTAACCTAACACAATGGACAGAACCTAAACCTATGCTGGCACACGATCCAGGCGCCCTACCAAAAGTACAGGAGTGGTCTGTTCAGGTCTTTCCTAGTGTATATAACAGGGGAGTCTCCCTACAGGTGGTGTAAGCCCAGGGCATCTGTCCTAACACTTCCCAAGTGCTTCCCCTCACCCCTGGGAATAAAAGAACAAAGAAACACTTGTTAATATACAATAGAGAAGACAATAGTACTAATACAAATACTGACAATCACACACCAAGCTCACTCACAACCAAAACCATCAAAGGCATAACAACAACACATATGCTTGTAACAAAACCTGTCACACAGCCAACCTAAGCTAACAAACCACAGCACAAGACACAGAGCTCAGGCACAGACCAACCACATGAGTAGTAAGCCAGCACCCCGAGTGAAATAAAATGGCTGCCTTATATAGGAAGGAAGAGCATGATGGGATTGATGATAATTGCTGAAACCAGGTGTAGGGGATAACGGAGGGGAGGAGTCAGTGAAATGATGATTGGCTTGATGAGAATCTGCACCACCTGTGAGGAAGAGACAAACTGAACAAACACACAGAACAGGACAGAAACACAGCACAGAACAGCAATACAGACCAGGGCACAAAGCAAACATGGATCCTGAGACTGGGGGACGTAACAATTGTTTCCTTTCAAATTCATTGTGGTGGCATACAGAGCCAAAAAGCTGACAATTGTGTCACACTTCATATACTTTCGGACATGACTGTATGTTACCTATTTAGTTTATCCCATATAGTCCACATGTTGGATAAGTACACAAGCACACACACAAATACAAATAATACATCACCTGTGTCTTAGCTCATAGTAGACCCTGTAAGAAACATTGCATGCCCAAAATTTGTTTTTTCAACCCCATTTTCCTCCCTTCCCAATTCCCACTAACCCTGCCTTGTCAGCAGTTCCGCAACTCCTTGGATAGATCTATGGAATGGCAAGGGGCGTGCACATGGTTCATCCAACCACATGTCACCGAGCCGCCGATTATTTTCGCTCTGCTCATCAAACACAGGAACTATAGTCAGATCATGCACTGGATGATTAAGGTCATCAACTCTACTTCCACGTCTGAATATACAGGAGCCCGATCTGCACACAAGGAGTCTGCACACAAGGAGTCTGCACACAAGGAGTCGCTGGAGTGCGACGTGGCAGGATAGACAATCTGATTTATCTACTTAAATCTTGGGCTGCCCTATGCCAATTTTCGCTGCCTCGAGCAGGAGGTCCGGGGAAAATCAGAGAACCCATAGTCAGGCTCGAACCACTGACTATCATGACATAGACGTTCCACTACACCACGCAGAGCCCCCTGCCTAAGATTCTTAGGAGTGATACAGACGTTTTCAAATCTTAAAGATTCCATTGAATCATTTAAATATGGAGTCCAAACCGCTTGCAGTCTGCATTAGGACAAGCAGTCAATCAAATGTAAAATACCCCAATTTCTGGAAAAAAGTTGCTAAAGAAAATATACGTTTTCCATGGAAACATAATTTTCCCGAAAAAATATAAACAGTATATTTTCATACATTTCAGAAATGTGTAGTAGTGTTTATTGATCAATAAGATCAACTTCATACCAGCTGTTGTAGTTTAAGACCACGCCCCGGTAAGCGGGTACTGGCTCATGGCTACACCTCTCTCTCTTGCGGACAAAAAGAAACCGATAAGGAGGGAATGCGTCTGAAAGCGAGCTAATGAGAAATGGCTCAGGCTGTGTCACACTTCAAGACTGCGCGTCTACAGCAAAAGACCTAAACACGGATGATCGCGCTCAAGGCAAGCGCATCATCGGAGAGGGATTTCGGTTCTGATAGAATGAATGCGCCGCTATCCAAACGCCTTGGTCGGATTTTTTTGCACCCGTTAGAACTAAGCGTTCAATGAAAATTGAAAAAAATAGGAACAACGATTTAACAACTAAGGAATACAATATCATATGTGTATATATAATTGAATAAACGACTACCTATTCTTTAAACGTTTGTTAGACTGTATGTTCTTTCCATTGGAGGTGCGTTTTTGTGAAGGACAGATGTAACCACGATTCCAGTTTTAGCCTAGATCAAATGTTACATTAGGTATATTTGGATTTTCATTCGAGTTACTCTTTAGGGTGTTGGGGTAGCCCACTACGAAGATGGAAACGGCTTCAAAAGCTCGTCGGTTATCCAACGTGTCCTCCACGTCTAACGTGTCCACGTCCAGCGCTGGAACTGAGATCAGTCCGAGCGATTTGCAGATTTGGGGGGACAGACCTTTACCTGTCGACTACCTTGGCGACATCTCGATCCTGGATGACGGGAGATGGTCTAACTCTGGCGTGAAGAAGCATCACCACAAACACAACTTGAAGCACCGCTACGAACTGTTGGAGACCCTGGGTAAAGGGACGTACGGGAAAGTGAAGAAAGCCATTGAAAGACAATCTGGCAGAGTGGTAAGTTTGGCTACAACTGTTTACTACATATTCAATGAAACAAAAACATCCACATTGAACCAAAGCCTTCCTTTCAGCCATGTGATTATGCCTGCACACAGTAAATTATGTTTTGGGAAGAAAAAAAAACGTATTGTAGCTAGCGCAGTAATAGGTGTATAATACTCAACCTCATGAGTAAGAGATTTAGAAAATATCAGAGGGAAAGCAGAGGAAGTGAGAAACAGAGAGTTTACAGCAATTTAGGAAAAATATATGAAAAAATTAAATAAAAATATGCCACATGCTGACTGCATTATTTAACCTCTGGCCACCCCCCAGGTTGGACAAATAGCTTTTTCCATGTTAGACCTACACAACAGGAGAAAAGTAGACAGGTTAATGTGTCTGTGTGTGTTCTTCCACTGTCTGACTAACACCTAGATGTGAAGGAAGGAGAGGCTCTTGGAGAGTAGTGTGCAGGGACAGACCGCGCGCGCACGCACGCACGCACGCACATACACCGTCCTTCTCACTTGTCTGCTATATTTTTGCAGTATTGAAATATGTCAAACTTTACAAATGAAATTGGACAGGGTACATTTGCACTTTTCATCCCAGTGACAGCACAGCCGACCCTGCTGTCTATACCTGTCTGTGTGGGCTCCTTGAGGAACAAACAAAGAATTACATTTGCATTCTGCCTTCAACCAAACACTTCCAAAATGGAGAGGTGTGACGGACTGCTACATTGGGTTCCTGGCGAGCAATTTGGGCTACCGCTCTAGCTCAAGGACAGAATTAGATTTTTCTTTACCATGCTGAGTAGTTCCTGCAGTTTGGATCTAGCAACTTTTCAGTTACAGGTCAGATGTTGAAACCGCTAGACAAAAAAATGCACCCCTGCCTTGGTGTATGCGGTCTGAAGCCAGGGCTGGTTGATTCTGCTTTCCAGACAGAGAAAACGTGAGACATTCAGTCAATGAAAACAGGAGCCTGGGTGAGTTTAGAGATGATTAAGGGTCAAAACAGGAGCCTGGGTGAGTTTAGAGATGATTACGGGTTTGGTGATTCATTGAGATAAGCTGCTGTACCACCATCAGAAACACATCTTATTGCCATATAGGAGCACACATACAGAAATAGAAGCACACGCACACAGAAATAGGAGCGCACACATGCAGAAATAGGAGCGCACACACGCAGATATAGGAGCGCACACACACAGATACAGGAGCGCACACACACAGATACAGGAGCGCACACACAGAAATATAGGAGCGCACACACAGAGATATAGGAGCGCACACACAGAGATATAGGAGCGCACACACAGAGATATAGGAGCGCACACACACAGATATAGGAGCGCACACACAGATATAGGAGCGCACAAACAGATATAGGAGCGCACACACAGATATAGGAGCCAGTTTTGTATTCGAGTCACAAAAGAAGAGTCCAAGTCGAGTCCGAGTCGAGTCACCATTACCTGAGTTCGAGTCCGAGTCTCGAGTCCCCAGTGCTTGAGTCCGATTCACTAAAGAAGAGTCCAAGTCTAGTCACCATTACCAGCATTTGAGTCAGAGTCGCAAGGTTGAGTCATCAAATCGGAGTTGAATTCCAAGACTGCCTACATTCCTCCACTCTGGCACTTTTAAAGAGCTGATATACAAATAACAGAGGGTCTACTGTACATGAAACAAAATAACACCACTGTCACCCTTCCAAAGGCTGTTTATTTACTTTGTTTTATTTTAGCAGAACCGAATGCAGAACCGAATGCAGAACCGAATGCAGAACCGAATGCAGAACCGAAACACTTTAATATCTGTTAATTTATTGCAAGTAATACCAGCATAATAGAAATAATATAATATAAAATCTGTGAAGGCAAACTTCACGATCCGGGGCACATCTCTCTGCATTTTTCGAATGGGAACATGTAGTAGGGAGCACGTAAATCATGCACTACAGTTGCATCTATCAGTATCAATTCCTTTGTTACGAGAGTAGTGACAGTTAGAGCAACAACGGTAGTTGCGTTAAGTGAGTGGCGTCAGTAAATGTGTTGTCAAGCAAGGAGAGCGAGCAGTACTGCTGTCTGGCTGAGAAGCGTGTGTGGCTGTGAGGAAAAAGAGATCACAAAGACAATGTAAAGTGAGTTAACAGTTAACAATAAAACAATATGCTTCTCAAGACATGGTGGCTTCATCTGTTGTTAATAAGTGAAGGGTGTTACCCACAAAAGAACATCAGTCCTGGAGGTCTCCACAGCTGTTTCCTGGCTGATATTGGAGCCCGAAACAGAAAGTGCAAAATCTTATCAGTTTTTCTAACCTATTACACATAAAAGTAGAAAGTATACAGAAACTTTATCCAGCGTCCGAGTCCCTTTTCATGAATGCTCGAGTCTGATTTTATATATCCTCGAGTCAGAGTCCAAGCATAAGTCATCAGTGCGAGAGTCCAAGTCAGGTCACAAGTCCAGAGAATAGCAACTCGAGTCCAGGATTCGAGTACTCCATCACTGATAGGAGCACACACACAGATATAGGACCACACACACAGATATAGGAGCACACACACAGATATAGGAGCACACACACAGATATAGGAGCACACATACAGGTATAGGAGCACACACAAATACAGATATAGGAGCACACACAAATACAGATATAGGAGCACACGCACACAGGTATAGGAGCACACGTACACAGGTATAGGAGCACACGCACACAGGTATAGGAGCACACGCACACAGGTATAGGAGCACACGCACACAGGTATAGGAGCACACGCACACAGGTATAGGAGCACACGCACACAGGTATAGGAGCACACACACACACACACACACACACACACACACACACACACACACACACACACACACACAGGTATAGGAGCAAACACACAGATATAGGAGCACACACACAGATATAGGAGCGCACACACGCAGAAATAGGAGCGCACACACACAGATATAGGAGCACACACACACAGATATAGGAGCACACAGATATAGGAGCACACACACAGATGACACTGAATACCAGTTAGTTGAGTTAGTTAGTTGATGTGTGTGAACCAGTAGATGTACTGAGTGTCAAATGTCCATTCTCCTAATTTTAATGACATTGTATACATTGTTATCGTGGATGGAAGGGGGCAGTGCATTATGTCACGGACGTTGACTGGTCTGCTGTGAGTAGATGGCTGAAGGGTAGCAGGAAGAAAACACTTCTATGTTGAAGTGTTAGGTGTATGGTTGTCTGTCAGTAGCAGCTTCCCTAAATAGATATTCCAGGGACAGGGGTGATAGAGAGGCTGTGTGTGTACCGAGCTAGGTTAATCTAGAGTGTGCAGCATGGTAAGAAGCTGTAGCATCTGTGAACTCATCACGGACCTTATCGCTTAATCTTTGATTGCGTTCAGCTCAAATGACTGCGTTGTAAACAACAGTCTCTGCTAAGCTGTGACTGGCATCAACTGATGCAGGCTGAAAACCCTTTCTTTGATTTCCCCATCAAACTTACTGCCAATATGCATGACACCTGATCTTATAGCAAGGACAAAGGCCTGTTCTATGTGTGACAGCAGTAGCGCTTCGTCATTCCTAATAGCCTAAGGCTAAAGAATATCCATTCAAACGCACACAAACCCAAACACAGGGCCACGCCTAACAAGACAGCTGGCGTATGGATAAAGCCGTAGATATAATGATCTATAGTACC
Organism: Umbra pygmaea; assembly: GCA_016801145.1. Lineage (NCBI taxonomy): Eukaryota > Metazoa > Chordata > Actinopteri > Esociformes > Umbridae > Umbra > Umbra pygmaea. The sequence goes on from JACXGM010000168.1 coordinate 28,423, forward strand.
GGGCGACTGGGTTGAGGAGGGCTGTCTCCGGATCCTAACCACAGGCTACAGTGACTCAGGTCTGGTTTCACTGACATCCTTGATATGGGACCGATCCTTTTGTCGATTGGCAGCTCTCTCAACAAATCACAAGTCTGAATTGAAATGTCAATATTTGACATTAATGTTTGCAAGCTGTTTTGCTCTAATTTGAGTGACAGAAGTTGCTACAAGCTAGCTACTAAACAAATATCCCCCTTTACATTACCTGTCAATGTGTTTAGCCACTAGTTGGTATTACCCAAACAGCTAGTGACTAAGGCAGTGCTGTAGTTACTGTTTCTGTCAGAAGAATTCATCCTTAATATGTCATCACTATTGCCTAGGGTCTTGTAATGCAGAGTAAAATATTGGTGTCCATTCCGTCCATAGGACATGCAGTAGGATGATATCTATTCACCTTCAGCACAACATACTTTATCCAACTAAAAGTGTACTGTAGTTCAAAGTTACACAACCTATTAGCTATATGGAATTACACCCATAGGCCATGTTCAGAACAAAGAGACTTTGTATTGGAGGGATTCAGCCTAAGTTGAACGACTGAGATCCCATTTATTATTGTCTTTTTTACTCTATTGCTTATAAACAACTTAAAACACATCTCGCTCTCCATGGAAAACCATTTAAATTAAAACAAACACAAGTTCTATTAAGTTGTAAACATACCCATAGTACACAATCTGTAACCATAATAAAGGATTGGCACAGTAGATATTTAAGTCTGTTGAGGCTAGATGGAGAGAGACATTTAGTTGCTTTGTTGAAAGAAAAAAAAACTTTGTTTTTATGAAAGTGGAAATTAAGTTCAAATAAATTATCCATACGCCTACTCTGACACCTGATGTAGCAAGATGCTGTTGCTAAATTTATGATATTACTGCCAGAAAAAGAAACACTTAATTCAGTATGTTTGTTGGCAGACACCCATAGTTTGACTGAGTGTTTTGGTGTGACCTGAAAGCAATTGACAATATACACACCACAAAGACTAAACATGAGACATTTAAAAACTGGAGTGATAAGCGAGAATAAACAGTTTGGACATGCAGTTTATTTATGTACAGCGGGAGGACGACACTGTGAGGGTTGTTTACAGTGCATTAACAGTATTGTAGCGGAGAAAACCTTCTGTCCTCTGCCAGACATTTGAGTGGTCAGTTGGAGTAACAGGTGGCGTGGTGCGACCCTTTGTTTCATCAGCTTGAGAAAGAAAGTCGTTCTTAATGCCTCTTGGACACAATATGTATCACAACAAACATGATCCTTTAAGCTATACCGTCTACTAAGTCTTACCGGGAGTCTTATATCGAGAATAAGGTGTCATATGGACCCTTCTCCCTAAAAAGGAATGATAAGGGATCTATTGCCATGGGTGACGCAGAAAACAGGGAAGAACCTCCTTTTCCAAACAACTGACTCATAACACATTTCCTGTGTTCCCTAACCCTTTCTTTTTCAACTATTCATCCATAACAATGACCCATAGACACCAACATACATACTACCAATCTAGTGATGCCTCTGCTATGAACAGCCTTTTGAGTAACTTTACAGCACACTTTAGTTGGAATATACCCTAAACCTGACTAGATAACACAGCAGTGAGAATAACTATTTACACGACTATCTGACTATGGGGTCACACTCACGAACACTGCAAAATGGAACATCTATTTATACCTGGCCTCGTATAGTTTGTTGTCTCCAGTGGGCTGATTTGGTGTCCTTCCATAGACCTAGTTTTTCTCCTCAAGGTTGTGAAACGACTTCAACATCCATCTTCTCCTCCCTCCGAGAAACGGAGAGAAGGAGAACTGGCCCAGTTAGAGACACGATCGGGTTCTGTCCCACTTTCAGATGACTGAAGCGTAGAAACATCAAACATTTGTGATCACATTTCCATGGCAAACACTTTATGAGCTACCAAGGTCTACAACTTTAAAGGACATTGAAACAGTAGAACAAAGGGGAAATGGATCCCATTAAGTGACAAAATAATGTCGAGAGAAGTCTCCATCTGACCCACTCCGAACCCTGATTGCTATTGAAACACAGCAGGGGGTAGTTGTTGTTTTGCTAAAACGCTGAGCTGGTTTATTGATCCGTTATTGATAATCTGTTAGTGTCTCACGACAGACCGTAACATACCAAGTCTGATGATGTCATCAGTTGCTGTTAAGATATACGGGTCAACATGCCCAGGACAGTTCAGCAAACAGTGTGCAAAGGAATCTGCACGTCAGGACGCTGTTATCATTGGCTGAGCTCTGTCATCTGACCAATTGTTTGTGTGTCTGGTGGTAGTGTGTGTGTGTGTACGTGAGCGTGCGATCTGTTGACATTGCATGATGATGACATCCTCCGTCACTTTCCAGGTGGCCATTAAGTCTATCCGGAAGGAGAAGATCACAGATGACCAAGATATGGTTCACATCCGCAGAGAGATCGAAATAATGTCTTCCCTCAGACACCCACACATCATCTCCATCTACGAAGGTAAGGCAGAATAACCTGAGAGAGAGACGTGAGCGGGTGAACATGAATTTGTTCGTCTTTCTACATACAGCGCTGTAGATAGTAGGTCAGGTCATTCCTCAACTCTCCTCTGTCAGTAAAGACTACATCCGTTGGTGTTTACTACATAGCTACCATGGAGCACTCTCATGACTGAAACACAATGTGGCAGAAATAAAATAAAATTTCTACCACACAAATAACAAAACATAAATAATGAACTACCAAAGCCTCTTTCCATGAACAAGTAGCAAATTAGGTCATAAAAAGGACTTCTGTCTGAGTGTGGATTTGAAAGTCAGTATTGTCTTGGTGACATGCTCGTGTTCGTGTGAAACCACAGAGGTTCAGTAAAGCCAGGCAGCAGATGTATTTCTGTGCGTCCTGCACAGTATCTTTTATAGTAACTAGAGCTGAAAGAAGAGTGTAATGTGGTTTAGAACCAGCCCGACACGTTGTGGAAACTTATAAACACACTTCATAAAGTTTTTTCGGGTACGCCCCAGTGTCACCCAAGCAAAGGTTCTTCTGTTCTGGGAAAAGCAGTTGCAGTCATTTGCAGCAGCAAGTTGAATGCAGTGTTGGGAAATAAAAATCCATAGTTTTACTAGCTACTATTTACCTAATAAAAGGAGTTAAACTATGTATATTTAATCTACCAATGTTTACTTAATTAAATTACTTCAAGTATATTATAAATTTAGGCTACCACAGATGAATTGGAAAATGAACTTAGTTACATGTCTCACTGCTCTACAACGCTGGTTAGAAAGATGTTAAGTGCAACAACATGTTTGTTCGAATCACTTAGAAATCGATTTGACCCAAAAAAAAAAGGAGGTGGAGAGAGAGACGGAAAGGAATAAATGAGAAAGGTGACACAAAGTGAAAAATCCCCCTAAGAGAGAGTGAACGAGAGGAACATAAGAGCTGGACGAAGAGTTGCCGCTGTAAAGTTACAGGCCACATCACCCTTCTCTATGGCAGGGATGCAGACATGATGTCTTTGGACTCACAGTATTTCTGGGCCAGACTGGTGTCGTTCGTTGGTCTCTGTTGACATTCGAGAGGACGGGAGAGGAGCGAGTGACCTTCTCTCTGAACCCACCAGCCCGAATCTAATAGGGATTAACTCAACTACTGTAGCTAGGTAATGACTACACTCTGTTGAGGAGTATCTGTCATAGGTCACAGCAAACAGACAGACTGACTGCCAGATACAGACACTGACACACAAAAACACACACACGCACTGGCACACACACACACGCACACACACACACGCACACACACACACACACACACACACAAACATACACACCCTGCAGTTTGCTGCTTCAATAGAGGATCTTAAGATCAAATGTAAAGGAGTCAGAGAGAGTTCAAGCTTCGTCCTAGCAACACTGTGGGGATAATTTTCTGTGTCATAAATACACATAATTCGTTAAACATGAACAAGATTAATGATGAATAAAAGCTACCCCTGACTAACAAAAATACCCTTTTCTTCTGCGTGCAAACTCTCAAATATGAAAGTGAAGGAAAGTTTAATAGAGGGAAATGTTATAGGATGTCCTATTGGACTCTGAGTTTCATTTTTGAAAGTTTTTTTTATCAACACAATAGTTTCAGAGTTAGCTACGTTTTTCATTGGGGGTTTCAGTCAGTTTGGAGGCTGTTGTTATAGGGACGGGCATTTGAGTCTTCATTACTGGTCTTCAAGCTCCAGGATTACGCTGTCAACACAAGCTCAGAATTTACTTTTCAAAATAAAAGCAGTCACTGACACTTGGCTTGACCCTGCTGCTTGAAGAACAGTAATGAATCCTTGAATGCCCATCACTATTGAGAAGTGCTTTAAAATAAATTGTCAAACTTTTATGGAACCAGGTAAGTAAATTAGGAACACATCATTATTACAGCGATGGCCTTACAAGAGGTACTAGAACGCATGTGGATTTTTTTTTTTAATTTAACCTTTATTTAACCAGGTAAGTTGACTAAGAACAATTTCTTATTTACAGCAACGACCTGGGAGCAATTAGGGTAAAGTGTCTTGCCCAAGGACACAACAACATTTGGCTCAGTCGGGAATCGAACTGGCAACCTTCTGACTACATGTCTGACTCCCTACCCACTGAGCCATCTGTTCAAAAGTACTGTTGATTCCGATAAATAAAAGGCAATACATCAAAATAGACAACAAGGCTTTAAAATCTATCCTTGATGCATACTTAAAGTTATCTGAACTGCTACCATCTGCCGTAACACGCTGTCTTATATTCAACAGGTAGTTCACAAACCAAGTTCACAAGACCATTTATTCCAATAATATTTTCATATACATATTTTAATGTTCTTTCAGTTGCTAAGACAGCGATGTGGCCTGCCCTAAAGCCTTGAGGCATCCCTCCTAGGGAAGGAGTTATAGCTGTTTAATTACTAGGTACTAAACTCCTTTTGCAAAATAAGACATGGAAGAGATGAAATGTAGAACAATTGGCTCGAGTCCTCTGAACCGATGTAGTTCATATGGTGACCATTTTAATTTCTGTCGACTGCATGATTAAGATGCATGATATGGGGGTGTTTAGGTTGTACGAGTGTGTTACAAAGAGCCAGGTCCATTTATCAACTGCCTTGGACAGACAGGACACAGTGGCTCAAAACCAGGACAGCTCCAAAGGAAACAGTTCATGATGTTGTTGTGGAGAGAAGATAAAGAGACGAGTATGATTAGAGAACAACATAACAGAAGAAAGTCTTCTATAGCATGGCCTCTATCAACGGTGCTGTCCTGTCCTGAGTGATGTCATGATCCAGATATCATACGTCTGCTGAAGTACATCAGGGTAGTAACCGTTAGCAACAATTTGAACTCCCAGACAAGAACAGATGCGAAAGCACCCGTTCGGGAAAACAAAACACTGACCAACTTGTCTTCTGTGCCTTTTTCTGTTTCCAGTGTTTGAGAACAAGGACAAAATTGTGATTGTAATGGAGTTTGCGAGTAAGGGTGAGCTGTACGATTACATCAGCGAGAGGCGCCGCCTCAGCGAGAGAGAGACGCGGCACTTCTTCAGGCAGATCGTCTCCGCCGTGCACCACTGTCACAAGGTGAGGAGACACTGGGTACTTTCTTCTGAGCTGCTACTACATCTTTGCCCTGAGAGAAAGGCCGTTGGTACAGTGAGAAGCCACAGTAGTCACCCAGCCCACAGATCATCTGTGTGAGGAAACAAGGAGACAGTAGGCCAGAGTTAGCTCACACAGTCACATACAGTAGCTCCCTTCTCTAGCTATACTCTCAAAACAAGAATCCAAAAAGGGTTCCCTATTTGTCTCCATAGGATAATCCTATTATGGTTCCTAGTTGAACGCTTGTTGGTTCCAGTGAGAACCTGTTTTGGTTCCGTATAGAACGTTTGTGTTCCACATAGTATCCTCAATGGAGAGCATTCTATGTTTTGATATGTAACAAAAAAGGAGGGTTACTGGATCCAAACCCGTTTTGGATTATTTTTTTAAAGTGTGTGTACCAGCCCGCTTGCCTTCCTCCACCCCTCTCCTCCATGCTCCCCCTACCCTGAGCCCTACCCACCCCCAGACCGAATGCTGCTCACTGGGTAGACACAGGGTGGCTTAGCCCTTTGTCCTCATCTATCCCTTCAGCTGGAAGGTATGATGTCACTACGGTGGGTCATGTTGAAGTGATGTTACACCCCCAGCTGGAAGGCATTGCCTGCATCCCAAATCACACACAGTTCCCTTTATAGTGCACACTCCTAACTATAATCCTGTAGGCTCTGTTCTAAAATAATGCACTGAGTTAGGGTGCCAGCTGGGAGAGGTCGATGGAGTTGGCAGCTGCTGGTAACGAGGTGAGGAGGGGGTTATCAGGGATGAGGTGGTTATTGGGCAGGAAATAACTGGACATGGAGAACAGAAGATCGGGAAAGGTCATCTGAGCATTGACAGATTTAAGGGCACGTCTCAGTATCGACTTCCGCTGCTTCTTCCCGACCAATAGGGCGTGTGGCGCGTGACGTGTGTTGCCCCACGTCTTTCTTTGTGCATGTACCCTACATCTGTCTTCTTTGGCTAAGTGAATTAGCAACACAGCTCACTGTTGAAGTAGTTCTTCTGGTTCATACTGAACTGTCCGCACACTTTGTCTGCAGTGTATCAAAAGTAGGGCACATTGTAGGGAATAGGGAGCCGTTTAGGATGGCTATCCTTTGTTCAGCTGTTCCAGTGTGTCACCCACAACAAAACCAGGAGATGTTTACCAGAAGGGTTTTATAATAGAGAATAGATGGTGGATTTACACACTTGTAAAGAGTTAGTGATTATGACCTCAGAGAATTAGAAGTGTGTGTGTATGTGTGTGTTTAAATGGGTCCCAGTCTTATAACACTTCTTAATAAGTCTGTTTTTTCTATTGTAGAATGGAATCGTGCACAGGGATTTAAAACTGGAAAATGTGCTGCTGGATGAAAACTGTAACATCAAGGTACATTATCTCATCTGAAAGACTATTACTACAACATCTCTTTTTATTCAGTATTGCAACACAACCTCAGGGGGAGAAGCATCAGGGATTACACTGTTTTAAACACTAATTTAACCTTACATGGTCTTCTCTGCTACAGATTGCTGACTTCGGCCTGTCTAACCTTTACCACAAAGACAAGTTTCTCCAGACGTTCTGTGGTAGCCCCCTGTACGCTTCGCCAGAGATTGTCAATGGCAGGCCTTACCATGGTCCCGAGGTACACGTTCACACACACAATCACACACACACAAACCTCCAATAGACCACATCCTAATTAACGACTGAAGTCTTTCTCTCAAAATCTTTTCTGTTCTTTGCGTTATGATGTGAAACCCCGACAGACGGCTCTTATTTGTGATCTGTGATCATGTGATCTGCTTGACTGCATTTGCTATAATTTGCTGTAATCATACTTTGTCAAAGTGCTCAAATTAGTGCCTGAGATATCAATCTAAACTGCTGGATTTACACTAGTCAAAAATCCCTAGACAGTCCCTGGCTAGGAAAACACTAAAGGGAAGCATCACAAATAAAGTGTATCTGTCCTAGGGTTACTATTGTTCTAGGATATCCCCGTCATTTCATGAGTCAGTAGGAACACCCCTCCCCCAACATGCATGTTACATAAAGAAACCTACGCCCCCTCATGACCCCACCCTGTCTCACCCTAACCCCGCCTCCATTAGCTTCCTGAGAAAAGACCTTACTCTGGTTTGACGCGGCCTGTCAGAGAGCCTGTGAATAAAAAGTGACTGTGCCAACAATCACAGCTCTAGACAGCTCAGGAGGCACACACAAACACACAAATTCCCAGGTTGGATAGTCAAGGGAGCGGACTTCCATGTAGACTAATCGTCCATTGTTTCCCGGCTAGATGTGATTTACCATGTGGCCTGAATTCTGGAGATTATCTCACCTAATTAGAGTGTAAAGTTTATATCTCAGTGCCAAAACCAACCTCATCAAAAAAGACAATAACTTAGGTCACTAACCTTGGCATGGCATTTCAGGGCGACCTCCAAAGAGAGACATGTTTGGAGATGATACAGCAGTCTGTATTTTCTTAGTATTCAAATCCATTAAGGGTCCATTATCATAGCAGTAGATTTGAACAGTTTTAATTTAGCAGCCTGGACACCTTACGTAAGTTTTGGGAAAATGGATTGTTATTCGTAGTAACCAAAGATATATGGCTTGTTTCCAGGTGGACAGTTGGGCCCTTGGAGTGCTGCTGTACACGCTTGTGTATGGGACTATGCCTTTTGATGGGGAGGACCACAATAAATTGATCCGACAGATTACCAACGGAGAGTACAAAGAACCTGCACAGACCTCAGGTACCAGTCTGATTGACTCTCGCCTTTGTCCATCTCTTGAACTTCCTCTCCTGCCATACATCCATGCAAAGAACTACAACAATGTATTACCAAGAGATTGTTTTGCTGAACGTGGTGTTTGTTTCTAAACCAGGTTGGAACCACGCACATTTTGTAGTTCTCTCTTCTCACCTTGCCTTTCTCTCCCAGATGCTCGCGGTCTAATCCGCTGGATGTTGATGGTGAACCCGGTGCGTCGAGCCACGGTGGAAGACATCGCCAACCACTGGTGGGTGAACTGGGGCTGGAAGACCAGCGTGTGCGACTGTGACCACCAGGCGGACAGCGGAGGCTGCGTCTCTTCACCGACTCTGGCACGCTTCATTGACTGGCAGAACAGCACCCCCGATTCCCCCAGAGCGGCACCAGCTAAGCCTCCCCGCTCCGAACCCACTGCCGCACCCAACCACGCTGGCCGCCAACGCCTCAGAAAATCTGCAAAGGAGAATGAAGGCATGGCGCGCCAACATCATCCCTCAACAGAGGACAAGGAGAAGGACAAACCAGGGCTGAAGAGGCCCAAAGGTATCCTAAAGACCCGCGTTCCCGACCAGAGGTCCCACAGCCTGGGTGAGATCGAGCTGAGCCGCTCCCTGCGCTTCCAGGAGCTCCAGGGTGGAGACCCGCCCTCCAGCCCGGAAAGAGACCAGGAGGACCAGGAGGAGGACCAGGATCGCCTGGGGGTCTCGCCGGCCAAAATGGTGCCCAGCCTTCCAACGAAGGGCATCTTGAAGAACAACCAGCAGCGAGAGTCTGGCTACTACTCCTCCCCAGAGCGCAGTGAGTCATCCGAGCTGGTAGGGGGCAGCACCTCCATGGTTCCCCCGGCCAGCTCACCAACAAAGAGGTCCATGGGGAGAAAGGGCATCTTGAAGCGAAACGGGAAGTATGGCAACTCCCCCTCCTTCCCCAGTGGCCTTTCCATGGCCTGGGAGATGCAGGGGGAGTCTGGCTTGTCTCGCAGTCAGAGCAGACCCACCAGCATCGTGTGCGACGAGATGGGCCTGTCCAGCGTTCCTCCCTTCATAGGTATGGACTGGCCTTCATCCCTGCAGCCCAACATCAGAGCCTGTATGTCGGCTGAGGATCTACTGCAGCTGGCGGGCTTCAGGCGGGGCCTCCAGACTGCTGTGCTGGGGCTCCATGGAGGGAAGCTAGGGAACCGAGGTTCACCTGGGTCGCCGGGGGACAAGGGCAGCTTCTCTCTGCTTGGGGACATGGATGATATGACCCAGGTCTACCAACATGCCCTGGACATCAGCAACAAACTGTCATAGGGGAGATGATATGGTTGCAAGGACTGGGAGACATACTCACTCCTTGATTTTCGGGGTTAGGACTGGACATGTATGGAGTGCACTGGGAGTCCCGTCCACTTTAATGGGCTGAATCAACCTTTTGAGACAGTGCTGTTGTAAATGTTTACGTTTATTAAAGGGGAAGAATTGTTTCCTTACAGTGGCTGTCACGTAGAGACGTGCCCACCAGATATATTTAAGAAGCTGATGACAAACCTCAATCGGTTTCCTAAAGCAACTTTCGAAGAAGGCATCTGGTTTCTGAATCCATGAGCTAATCGCAAATGTTCATCTGTTGTATTGTTAAAAAGTGCATATATTGCTGGTGTTTTTGTAAATTTTGGGGATGTATGTACCCTTTGAGATATTATACTGAATCATTGTACAATGACTATATAAGTGGCATGTAAGATGCTTCATAATACATCAGCCAGTTAATTGTACAGTAACACAGAGATTATTGTTGGTGCGGCTTACGTTCCAATGTTATCATGTACTGTATTCTCTAAACGGCATCTGTAGGAAGCGATTGAACACGTGAAAATAGTCATACATACAGACAAAACACATCTGAGTTTACTACACCTGGACCTTGTACAAGAAACTTGTTTGTGCAGTAGGACTGTAGTTGGAAATTTGACATTTTGAAAAATTGGAAACAAAGTCAGAAAAATACAAAGACAGAAGGAAAGATAGTAGACATAGTTCTGTCTACTCAAGGTGGTCTTGTGTGGTCATGCAATTGAGCGCATTTGTTTTTGAAAGAATAATACGGAGTGAAATTATGGCTGAATGGATGTGTACCAATAACGGAGTGTCAGGGGTTAATAGCCAGAGTATAGAGTTCTTGTTTGTGAAGGGAAGTCGGGTGTTGGAGCAGACTGTTACAACCCTTCCGCTCAAGAATGAAGGCTGAGAGGAGAGCAAGGAAATAGCGGGTGTCGACACTAGACAGAGAACTAGAGAGAGAAAGTAGTACGGTGGAGCTGGAAAAATATGGAGCAAGCAGAAAAAAGATTGTAAAAAAGTACAATTGTAAGTATTTGGAAGAGTAAAAGTGACGCTGTTTGTAAGATACACTTTAATACATTTTAGCCAAAAACAACTACAGCATTCATTAACAATCTTGATAAAATGTTTAAGAGTTAGCTCACTGTTAGTGTTACGTACACAGCTGGGCCTATCTCTCCAGCCAGCTACAGTTCTACTGGAGGTCTTCTATGAAGCATGACTTATAGATGGGGTGTAACCTTCAGTGTCACTGGTAATAAAACAACCATGGCTAAATTGCACAAATTTCGTAGAGACTATTATGGTCCCCTTGTATAAAGTAGTGCACTATGAAGAGAATAGGGTGATGTTTATGACGCTTGCCTGGATATTTAAAAACAAAAAGTTGTTGAAGAAACCCAGACAGTTTGAAACAGTATGTTGCTGAGAATGACACTCCACCATGGAAATGCCAACTGAGTGCTTATCAAAATACATAAAACTTAGCCGATGTATGCTTCTGAAAGTTCAGGGTATATACAGTATTTACTGTATATACAGTATTGTTTGAATTAACTTTTGTTTTGTTGTTTTGTATTGTATGAACTGAAATAGTAACTGAATTTAACAGTGCCAAAAAAAACAATTATACTATGTTAGTATTTTCCTTGTTTCTTTTTTTATGCATCTTTCTGTTTTTGATTTTTCCAAAACATAGAAACGTTATGGCTTTATTTTATGGCAGAGGGCATTTACTGTGTTGCTTCTGTAAATGAAGGCCTGCCTCACATGAGAGCAAAGTGTTGGTATGTTTACTGTATAAAGGGACAGAAGAAATTAAAGTTCAACACTAGTAAGGAAGAGGTGGTTAACAGGTAAACAAACCAGTTACTCTGTGTTTCTTTAAGACTGAAAACACACACACATACACACACACACACACACACACATACACACACACACACACACACACACACACACACAAAAAAAAACAGAATGTCACTAAAACAAAGAGATGTCATGAAGTCTCAACATCCCCCAAAATGCCCTCTGATGAACTTGACTGGATATTGTTTTTTATGAGAATATGTTGTTATTATTATTATTATGTTATTTAAGCATTATTTTTTGTTACTACAGTGGATTGATTTTATTTTTTGTGTAGATTGTTGAACCTGTAAATTGCTTATCTTTGTTACTGTATAAACTTAAGAACAATCATCGACATGTTTTCGTTATAGAAATGTAAAATGTAATATTATTGGTCTCCAGACAGTATTGTAGTAGAAATCCTGTTTTAAGTCAGGAAAGACCAAATATTCTCCTATCATCTCTGCCAAGCAGCATTCTTTCAACATCATCTCAAATAAACAGCTCCATTTGAACCAAACGGTCTTGAATTATATCTGCTGACCTTAGCTCCTATATGTGCCTCTACAGTACCAAGTGTCAAATGAGGGCCACCTTGCAGGCTTGCAATTTTTTTACATAACATATATTTTTTATCAATGAAAAGTGACAGACAACAGCACATTTAAAACAAAAAAGAAGCAATTTACTATGTTGAAAGGTGGGTACCAAATAATATATATGTAAACAAAGATATTTTGAGCAAATCTTGCCATACTGGTTGTAATAAATCGTTGCTTTACTTTCCTTGTTGGCTACAGGTTTGCGTCCTACATGGAAAGTAACAACATGTTGCCTGATCCTTGTAGGAGTCAACTTTATTATGGCTGCTGGCTTGTCTTTTTCTGACAGCCAACACGCAAGAGCAAACAAAGTACATGTTTCACAGATGAGGCAAGAAAAGGAATAATGGTATTATTTTTGTTTCGACTACTTTTCCCAAGGGTTGTCAAGAAGATAAAGGAGACATGGTTGGGGCGGGGGGCTATAGGTGCAAGCTGCCATATGTTAAAAAAAGCAAAGAGAATCATTTTCCCTGTATCACAGCGTAGTTGATTACATTATGGGTGCACCCTATAAAATGCTTTACTTTTGATGCACCATTCCCTACTGTATACAGCACATTATGGGTGTCCAGATATCTGGTAAAGAAAACAACTTGTTTAGGTCCAGCACTAGGCCACACTCACATAAGGCTGGCAATCTGGTTATTAGCCAGGCTGCTAGCCTAGTGGAGTCTGTCACTAGGATAGCCATTGAGGTGAGATCAGTTTACCTCAATAGCCTCGTCTCCATTGTGAGGCCACCTAGGCTATACTAGGCGGTCCTAGGTAGGCTTCAAACTAGGCGTGGGGGGTTGGTATGTCTCCACTGCCTTCAGTGGAAAGTGGGCTCTTTCACGGGATAAACATTCCTATGGCGTTTTTACGATTTAAGAAGGCGTCAGAAGATGATGCGCATCGAGAGCAACCTGTGACTGCCGACCGCGAAGCACTGTAGTAAAACAATCACGTAGAGCCAGAAGGGTGCATTTACAAAATGCAAGACGTAGTTGATTTCGAGTCACTTACATTTTCTTTTTTTGGTTTATGTTTACTTCTCGTCCAGGCAAAAAGTATTAAATAGGAATTGCAGAGAAAGACTGATCCTGCAATGCCGGCTGCACAGGCAACGCATGCAAAGACGTTCCGCTAATTATTACTTTCCATAATAACTACCTACACCGTTTGTACTTTAAATATGGCGCCAGTTGAAACCACACACCAAAACACTAGTGTGACATCACGTCTACGTTTTCACCTAGACGAACCAGGGATAAGACCGCCCAACGGTGCTGCCGGTCACGAGCTTCCAAACGAGGCTGCCAGCCTGCTAAAGAATTGCGAAAAGTTCGAGTTCCAGAATTCAGAAGGGTAATGGAGACATCTATAACCAGGCGGAATGGTGAATTTCACGGTTCTACATGGTAATGGAGACGAGGCAAATGAGACTGTGACTGCATCTTGAAAGCTAAAAAAGTTGGTGTTCATCTTACTAAAATAAAACCCTTCACCATTTTTGTCATGAATAAAAATGACTGGAATTTTAAAAAATGTCTCTAAAAAGAGGACTACTAAATATTGAACTAATTACAGATCATATACCGATACTTGATGCGGTTGGCCTGTGTGAAACCTGGCTAAAGCCTGATGGATTTATTCCCCTTACTCTTCTACTGGTTACACTAGTAACCATATCCCTTAATGTGATATTTCCTCCTGGTTACCCTAGTTACCATATCCCTTAATGTGATATTTCCTCCTGGTTACCCTAGTTACCATATCCCTTAATGTGATATTTCCTCCTGGTTACCCTAGTTACCATATCCCTTAATGTGACCTTTCTTTCCTTACCCTAGTGACCCTATCGCTTAATGTGATATTTTTCCTCCTGGTTACCCTAGTTACCATATCCCTTAATGTGATATTTCCTCCTGGTTACCCTAGTTACCATATCCCTTAATGTGATATTTCCTCCTGGTTACCCTAGTTACCATATCCCTTAATATGATATTTCCTCCTGGTTACCCTAGTGACCCTATCGCTTAATGTGATATTTTTCCTCCTGGTTACCCTAGTTACCATATCCCTTAATGTGATATTTCCTCCTGGTTACCCTAGTTACCATATCCCTTAATGTGATAATTCCTCCTGGTAACTCTAGTTACCATATCCCTTAATATGATATTTCCTCCTGGTTACCCTAGTGACTATATCCCCAGGTGTAAATTCAGGGTGGGATGGTGGGGACACCACTAATGTTAAGGAATCATGGTATTGTCCTCACCAGTAATTACGATTAGTCTAAACATATTATTTCATTGTTTTCAACTTTTTTCCAGCTCCACAACGGGTTAACACTCAAGAGCAGAGTGGCTCCTGTTTGGCAGCAGAGTGTTGATTGTGCTGGGTTATTGAGCGAGGCACAACCCTGATTGTTTTATGGGATGACTTTGTGATCCAATTGTTCTTATGATTGGGGAGACCACATTACTGGCCTATAATATTGTTAATATTAGTTAAAATATTAATATATAATAATATATTAATATAATATTACTGTTCCTATGCCCTTGCGCCTAATGCTATCAAGATTATCAGTCATCAACTTATTTAGGTAAACTGGGAATATTAGGATTTCAGATAGACTACAGTACTATGATATAGTAATTGTATTGCTTACAATAATTTTCATTTGCTCATTTGCTCATTTAAGCTCAGGGATTGATAAATGAACTTGCCTTCTTCAGTTTTTTTCCAGTTTTTTTGTAACACTCAGACTGTCCTACCTTCCCCTATTCTTAATGACACACATAGAACAATGCTATCAAAACCTTGAAACCAAATAGTACAATAATACCCTATAAGAATGATATTGGAGTAGAACATATTGAAACTGTAATTTAAGTAATTTAAAGCTATTCATGTTCATATACGGTAATAATATTTTCATATTGTAGGGTAATAATAAAGAAATAACATTGCTCATAATGTCTGTGTCATGGCTCAATGTAGTCAAATATATTTAGTAGTTACCACCCTGAAACACTGAAACCAGTTACCACCCTGAAACACTGAAACCAGTTACCACCCTGAAACAATGAAACCAGTTACCACCCTGAAACACTGAAACCAGTTACCACCCTGAAACACTGAAACCAGTTACCACCCTGAAACAATGAAACCAGTTACCACCCTGAAACACTGAAACCAGTTACCACCCTGAAACACTGAAACCAGTTACCACCCTGAAACACTGAAACCAGTTACCACCCTGAAACACTGAAACCAGTTACCACCCTGAAACAATGAAACCAGTTACCACCCTGAAACAATGAAACCAGTTACCACCCTGAAACAATGAAACCAGTTACCACCCTGAAACAATGAAACCAGTTACCACCCTGAAACAATGAAACCAGTTACCACCCTGAAACACTGAAACCAGTTACCACCCTGAAACACTGAAACCAGTTACCACCCTGAAACACTGAAACCAGTTACCACCCTGAAACAATGAAACCAGTTACCACCCTGAAACACTGAAACCAGTTACCACACCACTGAACAAATGGATATCATGCTGAAACCACTGAACATAATAACCATCCCACTCATTTCTGTGGCTATTCTATTTTTAGAAATTGTGGTGATGTTCGGGAATAGAAATATTTGGATTGGTCTGACTGAACTGGTTGTCTCTGGTTGTCTGGACTACTACACACTCAGGAATGTCTCTGGCACGCATTCAGAACCACTAGAGAGCTGGCGTCTGGGGGATTGGGAGTGTGTGCGTACTTTGGACTGGTTTCCGTTTCTGGTAAGAGACCACGGATAGACAACAGTTTTTAGGATCTACTGAAGAAGAGTACACATGAGATGTTTCAATGATGAGTGGGGAAGGTATGTGAGGTGGCTGTGTCTCTACACAGGTCCATGGGTGGTCCACAAACAGACAAAAAAGAACAGAGCTATTTCTTGTGACCCAGCTTGATAGTTGAAATGACTTAGTCACCAGAATGAACATTACTTTAGTCTGCTTCTCATCGGACTGGTATATTCTGTTGTGCTTCCACATACTTATTTGGTCCACGCAGTTACATTGTATGTTCATGGGTGTACCCTGTACTGAGAGTGGCCCCAGGATGCGTGACGAAGCAGCTGGTTAGGTTCCAGAACTGTGTGTGCTGTGAGGTAACGTTACATGATCTGCACTACACTAATCCAATGTTGAAAAATGTTCATAGATTGTTCTGCACGATTCACTATTCCCCCCGTCCTCTGATCTTTCAAACTCACTTGCATATTTAATCATCTAGATCGTAGTCTCAAATGCAATATTAGCTCTACCACAGACTACAATTTGTTTTGGTCAATCAAGACTCAACTGATCTCTTAAACCAATCGACTAGTCGAAATATGACAGCTGTGATGTTTTACTTTGTGAATTTAATTTATTTTTCAAAATACACACTCATTTCAAATCTGATGACTGCAACACATGATAAAGAAGAGAATGTCTGGCACATTATAAAACACAAAATAAGGCAACAAAGTTGCACAGCTGAGGACATGGATATTGGATGAAATTGGGTAAAAAATCCCACTTGCTATACTTAACCAACTGCTGTCTTCAGTGCCCAATTGCTTAATAAGTGTTATTAAAAGAAAAGGTGACGTTGACTGTCCCAACTGACGTTGACTGTCCCAACTTTTTGGGTTGCAGTCATCAGATTTGAAGCGAGTGTACCGTATATTTTCAAAAATGTATTAATAAAGTGTTTTCAATATAGTACAGGGTGAATTTAATTTTCAAATTACTAGTTTTGCATTTTCTATAGTGTCCCAACTTTTTAGGAACTGGTGTTCTATAACCATAGTCAAACATATTTTTTAGAGTTGTCTGTCTAGCCTAGCTGACATGGCCCTCTGACATGACCACACAATAAAGACAAGCGGAAATCAGACATGTGATGCGTGTACATGCGACTGGTCTCTTAGTCGAGCAACAGACAACCGACCGAACAACCGACTAGTTGATTGAACGGGGTCAGCCCAATGTAATATTTCATACTATGAGACAGATGTTTTCTATGTACGTATAGAGAAAGCAGACAGACAGACAGACAGACAGACAGACAGACAGACAGACAGACAGACAGGCAGGCAGGCAGACAGACAGGCAGGCAGACAGACAGGCAGACAGGCAGACAGAAAGGCAGACAGAAAGAAAGAAAGGCAGACAGAAAGAAAGAAAGGCAAACAGAAAGAAAGAAAGGCAGACAGAAAGGCAGGCAAAAGCATACGTCATCGGGTCGAAAGTGTTTGAAAGACCAGATTAGCAGGTGAACCAACAGCAAAGACACTTAACTACTAACTACTGGGTGGGCTCAGGATGAGTCTTCACCTGTCCTATATAAAATAGGCCGGTCAACAAAGACCTAGGTCAATAAGGCCCCCCATGGACACACAAACACACATACACGCCTGACAAAATGACCAGATCCAGATCAATAACAAACAAATACACACACAAATACATTAACACACACCTTCAATAATTTACAGTGGAGTAGGATGTTACTTAGATTGGCAGTAGAGAAATATGTTGTTCAACACCAATATGACTTCAGATTAGGAACGAAGCTCCGATGTTGTCCTTTTTCTTACCCAGTTGAACCTTAAACTAAATACATTCATAGGGATCGATGCGCTAGATTGACGTAGAGATTGATTCAAGATATTGCATACTCAATGTATAAAGTACATGCATTTTATATGACATTTTATATACTGACTCTATATAGGTCTATATACATCTTAAATGGAGTCTCAACAGTAACTAACTAACACCAGGTTGTGTCACAAATGCCTAACTGTTCCCGAAAAGGGAACTGCTTTAGACCTGAATGGCCCATGGGAATATCTGGTCAAACGTAGAGCACCTTATAGGGAATGCGAAGCCATTTGGGAAGCATCCAGGATTAGTATGCCAAAATTCCTGACCTGGCACTGAGGAAATTCCAGGAGTTCTGGAGTTGCCTCAGGTTAAACAACTGACCTCAGATTCCTAAGATCTCTGATAGCCATCTAACATTGTGAACATTCCTCTGAGATTCAATTCCCTTCAACTCGCCAATCAGTGCCAAGGAATGGATCCAGGTACAACGATACCTCAGCCCTAATCCATGTTACTGTGTTGGGCAGTGTTGTGGGAACATTTTTGACATGGACTTCAAGTTAGGGTTCTAATGAGATTCTGGGTGTACGCTGGTGTACACCATATACTGTTTTTCTACATTGAGGATTGCATATACCGCTACACACTTTCAGTGCAGTGTATATCCAGGTATACACACTATACACACATTTTCTACATTAGGAAATGTGTATTCTCACGTTTTAACTCTGACTGATTAGTAAACAATAGTGGACATATAAACCGTACCTGTGCACAACATTTAAAGGAAAGTGTTTTCAACCTGGCTACCCCAATCTCTTATGAAAAAATTAAAAAATGGCCAATATCCAATCAGCGTCAGAACCACTCTTAAATCTGATCTCTAAGGATTGTAAGGTTGGGTTAAAGGAAAAACATTTTGAGCCCAAAATTCCTCACACGTATTGTAAAAATGTCTGTCGTCTGACTGTCTGTCTGAGATGTTTAGTTGTCTGGCTGAGCTTCCAGAATAAACTGAGATCCAGTAATTTGCTCAGTATTACTCAGTATAACATTATGTTTTTTCCTCATCTCTCATCAGAGAAGTGCTTAATGTCTAGAGGTGACCTGGAACTTGGGAATGATAACATACTGAGCAAAGTCAACAGATATTCTGCTGGTCATCAGACATCCTCACGCATAGGTACTGTAGGTCTTCATGTTCAAGGAGAGAAATGCTCAACGTTATTGTGGTGCCTTTGACCTAGAGTATCTAAGTAGCGTTTATTATTTATATTTGTATCATTGTTGTTATCAATGAGGATGACCTCAGAGACCAACAACCAATTACACTTAATGTGTGAAACCCCGACTCTAAAGTACAATTCACACATATCCTGCTATTTTTAGAGTCAAGAGGAGAAGCCAATAGAACATAGCAACCCGTCTCTCTATCGAACACACCAACCCGTCTCTCTATCGAACACACCAACCCGTCTCTCTATCGAACATACCAACCGGTCTCTCTGTGTCCTTATCTCATTGAGCTGGTCCAACATTCTTCTGTGTCCGCCTGACAGCCTTCACACCGCTGTCACCAAGGCAACCACTGTATCAGTAATAGAAGGAGCTACAGTGTCAGTAGCTAGATACTTGGCCGGTCATTTGTAAGTATGCGTTGTGTATTATTTGTGTGTATGCGTGTTTGTGTATGTGCCATTGTCATAAGTCTAGCTGGACCAGACTATCCCATCTATGACAGTAGTCATCTTTCGGCCTGAATTAGAAACCATAGCTATTCCACAAAACATATATCTATGTCATATGCATGATATTAATATTTTTCATGACCTCTTCAGGAGCTTGTGTTATTTGCTACATGTTCCTTGTTGGAATACTGTAATTTAGAGTGTAATGACTTGAAGTTATCCATCAGTCAGTCATTCAATCATAGTATATTAATAGAGCGATGTAAAAACATAAAATATATTAGACTTAAATGTTTCTTCGATAGTGCAATTACCTTTTATGCATTCCTTAATAAATGTAACCCTAGCTTTTATTGTGTGGTACATTTATACATCGATCTGTTTAAATGTACAGACACAATCTCCTCACCTCTTTTTCCTACGGTAGGTCTAGATCTACTGACTGATAGTCAGGAATGTTCACCCTTCTTGGACACAGTCCAGTGGTTCAAAACCTCAAATCTCTGGTATGTGTGTTCATCCTTCACAGTCGCCGATCAAGTAAATATAACCGGAGGAACGAAGAGGGTGAATTGTCGAGGTAGGTAATGAAATACACGTGAGGAGCTTTGCTAATCTGAATTTAGCTCAATCTAAACAGACGACTCTGCAGTCAAGAGGCCTTTCTTGGATGACTGACTGACAATGAACTAGTAAATGAGGATGCAATAAAGATAATGGCTTAATTGACAACACTGTTTCCATAGCAACATAGACAATTTAACCATTCTTCAGAGTTGGAATGTGTTGTCTTCTTTTGCTGGCAGAGGCTGGGTAGATGTGGTATGCAAACGGCTGGGGTATGCAAATGGCTGTGGTATGCAGACGGCTGGGGTAGATGGGAGAAATGTTTAGATGATTGAATCAATGCATTTGGGCCGCTCAGCCTGTATTCCCATACAGAATGAAAGGCAAAAGAAAACTGATAATAGATATAGATCTGGGTAGTCAACTCTTCAGATTTTTGCTTTTACCTGATTAACCCTCACTGGGTGCCCCAGACGTTCAGTGAATAGGTTGGTATTCACTTGACCAGCTATAGTAAATAGGGGTGCAGATGGCTCAGTGGGTAGGGAGTCAGACTTGTAGTCAGAAGGTTGCCAGTTCGATTCCCGACTGAGCCAAATGTCGTTGTGTCCTCGGGCAAGACACTTTACCCTAATTGCTCCCAGGTCGTTGCTGTAAATAAGAAATTGTTCTTAGTCAACTCACCTGGTTAAATAAAGGTTAAAAAAAAACAAAATAAAAAACACAGGTGTCACTGCCCCCTACTGGGGATGTTGGTTAATGATTTCTGCACAGACAGTGCTACATTCATAATTTATATAAACCTGCAAAGCAGAACAACAGCGCGTTCACAGGTACAAAAAGTTCACGAAATCAACTGTCAGTTACTAACAGAAGGGATCTTGTTCTTATGGCTTACACTAATAGGGACCAGATTAAATAATATACTCTTGTCTTCCCGTTTTGAGTATAGTTGTAGTTTCTTCTTTTACAAATTTCAGATTTCTTATGATAAATGTTTACTTTGTTTTTGTCATGCTGGTAAAACCCAAGATTGGGGTAAACATGTTTTGGTTTTGTAAAACGAACACAGCAATCCAAACTTGCACGCTTTATGTTGTGTTAGAAATTTGCAGCCCAGTACATATATAGGGAAATAGTTTTAGCTGAGCCATGTTGGTTCTGGAGCACATTGTAGGACATAGTGTGCGATTTGTGACATTGCCACATCTGTAAATGATTAGCTACAGCGTCTTCTGCACAAAACATATCACATGGTGGCCTTATTATCTTTTCTCCAGGTTATGTGCTATCTAACAAACATGTTGGAGAGTATTTCCATTATCTTGTATTTCTGGTTAACTCTTCTGCAATTAAAAAAAAATGCCTACTGCAAATTAAGGTGATATGTAGAACTAATTAGGCCTCTAGGCTCTAAAGAATGTGAATTTAGGCATCCTAGACCTACGCTCGCTCTAAAGCGTCTATGTTCGTATTTTCTCTCTTGTTTTCCTGTGATTATAGAGGTTGTGCTCGCTCTGCAAACTCACCAGTTGTCACCGTATAGCTCAAATTTAAATGACAGCTCTGTGAATTGGACTTCGCTGCCTGACGCTCGGTAAAGCCTACGATAGCAAAGAAACAGTCGGGTTTCAAGCCAACTATGGTAAGAACAGGGCCGTGCACAGACATTTTGGGGGGCAGGGGCTCAAGTAAAAAAAAGGGCACCCTACATGCACACATGCACACGCATGAATGCATAGACACACACACACCCTTTCCAAGTGTCCATTAGTCCAATTTCCCAATGTTGCCACAAAACCAATTATACAATGTCTTTATATAAACCAGTT
This sequence comes from Umbra pygmaea, assembly GCA_016801145.1. Classification (NCBI taxonomy): domain Eukaryota; kingdom Metazoa; phylum Chordata; class Actinopteri; order Esociformes; family Umbridae; genus Umbra; species Umbra pygmaea. The sequence continues at coordinate 50,413 of JACXGM010000168.1, forward strand.
CATATAAAGACATCATAGACGGAAACAAAATAAAAGCATCTTGCAAAAATGTCACTGATGTTACAGACCAGTTTATGTGGAAATCAGTCCAATTGATGTATTGAACAACAATATAAATTCTATTTACAGTGTAGGCCCACTGTTTCCTGGTGCATATGTGTATTCCCATCATGAAAAATCCATCTTTATTTCTTAAATTGATGTCCTTACTTGAACACTAACGTAGGTAGTCATTGAAATTGTTGCATCTTTTTTTTTCATTTTGTGTCTATATATTTGCTTAGTATAAAGACTAAAAAAGTCACAGCCTATTGTACATCATGCACCACTAACATGGCAGATTACTATATTATGTAAATGAATAAACCGATGTTTCAAATAACTACATAAACTGGAAAATGAGCCACAAGAGTGGTTTCATACTTTTGATCAGTTTGACCAGTCTTTCCTACTCATTTGCCTTACCTCTCCTTGATTGACTGCTACAGTGCTTTTATTCGGTCCTTCTGCAATACTGTATCTGCCTCTGACTGGCTGGCAGCACTTTCTGCAGAGGATAGACAAAAGCAGTGTTGATTAATGCGCACATTATGACAACTAAATAATCATTTGTAGCATATGGAATAATCTGACTCTGGAAAAGCCAGGGATTGACTGTTGGACAGCTACCTGTGTAACTTGCACTTTAATATTTAGTCACGACTCACATTCACCACAAAACATACGTTTTGAATTGTATACACCAAGGTTAAGAGCAAATTCAGCTTTAAAACGATGTGCAACCTGTGTATCAACTCTTAATATTGCGCTCAGTAGAGCCAGTTAATGAAGATATCTACCCAGATCATCTGAGAAAATCCCCCGTTCGTTGACCTTTTTCAGCGCAATGTACAGTACACAGCAATGCTTCGTGTCGCAAACTAAATTCTCCTGTCCAGTTCTCCTGTCTCCTGTATTTTAGCACACATTGTAGATTGCTTGCTACTCATTTTGAACAAAGTTGAACAATATAAATCGGCCAGCTAGCCGGAAACTTTTCTAAAAACGTAAGCATTGCTGAGTACAGTGGTTAGTCAACTCACCGTATCATTACGTGAGAATTTAGCTACCCTGCACAGGTAAAGTTGGAACAAACCATTTCTTAGCGGGGGTGGAGTGGGGCCCATAAAAATACGACAATTATATTTTGGAGAATGGGAATGGTATACAATCTTATTGTATTAAAGTATTTAAAATACTATTTTTGAAAAATAGAACACCAGAGAAGAGGGCACTGAGGGGAAAAGGGCAGGTGCTCAATCCCCCCTGAGGTTGATCTGTGCACGTGCCTCTGTAAAACGATTCTACTTAGATTGTGCATAATATACTACACATCCAGATTACAATGGGGGGCTAAAAATAGATTGGCAATCACGAACATTGCGGATTTTAATTGCGTGGTAATCCATTAGAGTAGGGAGTTAACAGTACCTATCTTTCTTCACTCTATTCTCTTTTTTCTAAAATAAATAAAAGAAGCAGAAACTTGGGCAGTGTATGTCTGGTAGGATGCAGGACCTGATCTTTTACTCTCTTTTGAGCTGCGAGTTGCTGCATTAAAACAACATGATAATCAAAGACAGGGTGAGAATGTCACACTAGACCAACAATTAGTCCAGAACACTACACCAACCAGCATGTTAGAATATGTGAGAAGAAGTATTCCAAATGAAAGGTAACAAACAACTACTCTTGTACAAATCTTCCCTCCGGCAGAAACATTGTGTTTTACGGTGAGCATTAATCGTCCTAGTTGGAACCTGACCTGATCCTATATAGTAACAGGTCACAAAGAGATTACTCTTTTTGAAAACCCAACCCAAGCGAGGATATTTTTTCACTGACATCATCTTCATTTAATAAAATATCACTGTGTGTGCATGGTCGCTTCAATTCCTTCAAATGTGTAGTTATTCCCTCGTGGAATTTGTCATATGCCTGAACATATTTTTTTTGCATGCAAAATAGCAGAGAATCCAAATTGTGTGCTTACATTATGAGTCAGGTAGTCCTCGCTTGAATCTGTATGAATTAAGGTACAATTCAAATACTGTACAAGCAATTTATGAGGAGGACAGACCTGCAAAATTATCTGATCTCAAAAAGAAAGTTTGTGTTTACTGTCGGAACTCCTTTTATTAAACATCAGACAGATGCAATAAAAAGAACAGTGCAATTAAACACCCATAAAGCAAGTTAGTAATGGCTGGAATAATCACGATAAAGGTATGTAATGCATCATTTATGGATGAAGTATGTTATGATGATAAAATACCACGCATAACTTATTTTTCCATGGGGGTGTTAGAAAAGTAAGCAGAGTAATGGCTGAACTAGAACCATAATTCAGAGAAACTCAGGCCTACTGTTCTACTGATGTAGTTCCTCTGTATTCCGAAAGAGTCTGTCAATGAAACCAGATGCTAGTTTCTCTCGAGACTATAAAAAATCCTGTTTGGTCACGCTTGTAACACTTTCCCATTTCTACAGGCTCGGGAGCTAAACGTAGTGCTGAAGATAGAGAACTTGTTGGGACTGGTGCGAAGCAGCTCTCAGACTGGTTATTTGTCTGTCTTCGTCTCATTCGTGGTCTCTGACTAAATGGGGATATGAGGAAGGGAGGGAGGCGTAGTGTGTCACCTATACCACACACCATCCACACACTGTATGCACGCCATGACTCACACATAGCCACACACACCGACCTGCTCTCTGGGACCTGCCACGGCTAACTCACATGGGTTCACATCTCTCCTCTTCCCACACTTATACCCATCCTGAAGGCATCTGACATGAAACGGACTTCCCCAAAAGTGGGTTTGTCTACAGACCTCCCAGGTAGCCAAGTCTTTGTGTTCAAGACAAGGCTGAGTTCAATAGGTCATGTGAAACATCTAATGGAATTGAACAGCTGACACATCTACCTACAGGCTGTAGCACAAAGACGCGCATGACAAACACACAACTATTTTGATAGTTACTGAGGATCTTGGCTCGAGTAATTGTCTCTCTCTGCCAATGTACTCTTTCTCTGATTTCTTTATACGTTCCATCTTTTCGGCAGTGTATCAAATACTTTTTCTCCCCACTGTTGGAGAACAAGTATTTGATACACTGCAGATTTTTCAGGTTTTCCTACTTACAAAAATCCAGAAAATCACATTGTATGATTTTTAAATAAAGAATTTTTGATACATCAAAAAAGATTTTGATACATCAAAAAAGTTTTTGATACATCAAAAAAGCAGGACTTAATATTTGGTACAGAAACCTTTGTTTGCAATTGCAGAGATCATATGTTTCCTGTAGTTCTTGAGCAGGTTTGCACACACTGCAGCAGGGATTTTGGCCCACTCCTGCATACAGACCTTCTCCAGATCCTTCAGGTTTCGGGGCTGTCGCTGAGCAATACAGACTTTCAGCTCCCTCCAAAGATTTTCTATTGGGTTCAGGTCTGGAGACTGGCTAGGCCACTCCAGGACCTTGAGATACTTCTTACGGAGCCACTTCTTAGTTGCCCTGGCTGTGTGTTTCGGGTCTTTGTCATGCTGGAAGACCCAGCCACGACCCATCTTCAAAGCTCTTACTGAGGGAAGGAGGTTGTTGGCCAAGATCTCACGATACATGGCTCCATCCATTCTCCCCTCAATATGGTGTAGTTGTGCTGTCACCTTGGCAGAAAAGCATCCCCAAAAAATGATGTTTCCACCTCCATGTTTCACGGTTGGTATGGTGTTCTTGGGGTTGTACTAATCCTTCTTCTTCCTCCAAACACGGCCAGTGGAGTTTAGACCATAAAGCTCTACTTTTGTCTCATCAGACCACATGACCTTCTCCCATTCCTCCTCTGGATCATCCAGATGGTCATTGGCAAACTTCAGACAGGCCTGGACATGCGCTGGCTTGAGCAGGGGGATCTTGTGTGTGCTGCAGGATTTAAATCCATGATGGCGTAGTGTGTTACTAATGGTTTTCATTGAGACTGTGGTCCCAGCTCTCTTCAGGTCCTGCCATGTAGTTCTGGGCTGATCCCTCACCTTCCTCATGATCATTGATGCCCCACGAGGTGAGATCTTGCATGGAGCCCCATACCAAGGGAGATTGACCGTCATCTTGAACTTCTTCCATTTTCTAAGAATTGCGCCTACAGTTGTTGCCTTCTCACCAAGCTGCTTGCCTATTGTCCTGTAGCCTATCCCAGCCTTGTGCAGGTCTACAATTTTATCCCTGATGTCCTTACACAGCTCTCTGGTCTTGGCCATTGTGAAGAGGTTGGAGTCTGTTTGATTGAGTGTGTGGACAGGTGTCGTTTATACAGGTAACAAGTTCAAACAGGTTCAGTTAATACAGGTAATGAGTGGAGAACAGGAGGGATTCTTAAAGAAAAACTGGTCTGTGAGAGCTGGAATTCTTACAGGTTGGTAGGTGATCAAATACTTATGTCATGCAATAAGATGCAAATTAATTATAAAAAATCATACAATGTGATATTCTGGATTTTTCTCTGTTTTAGATTCCGTCTCTCACAGTTGAAGTGTACCTATGATGAAAATTACAGACCTCTACATGCTTTGTAGGAGGAAAACCTGCAAAATTGGTAGTGTATCAAATACTTGTTCTCCCCACTGTATATATATATATATATATATATATATATATATATATATATATATATATATATATATATATATATATATATATATATATATATATATATATATATATATATATATATATATTAGTCATTTTTGACATCTTAATGGAGTGTTGGAGTAGCCTGGATTTCAAGAGAGTTTGGCTAGATAATAAATGGTCACTGGCTACAATCCCAAAATAAGAAAATGATATTTTTCTTCCCTTGAGCAAGACAGTTAATTATAGTTGCTCCCAGGCCATTGCTGTGAGTTTTATTGACACTGGGTTGGTCCTATTTGTCATTTTTTAAATACGTTTTTTAGGGGGGTAATTTTATGATGTTATTTCCAGGACAGTAGAAGCCAGAGGCTCAGGAGACAGGCCTGTATAGGGACACAGAGAGGAAGGGCACAGACAGTGGCTGAGCTGGGACTCAAACCCCTGTCACAGGGAGGCACGTGTTTCAGAGTGGGGAGCTTAGATGGCTTCACCAAACTCTGAACTGGTTTCTCCTCATATACATGCATAGCAGACTCAAAAGATGCTCTCTAGCCTAGACACATTGATACAATAACACACTGAACTAACCAGAAACACCTGTAAAGCCAATACATTTGGTGCACTTAAAAAGAGTGAATCTGTATAAAAAGGGTTGTACAAAACTATTACCTTATATACTAATTTATATAAGGAATGCATTATAGGATCACTTTTTCACATCCTGCTAGCCACAACTACTTTTTACCCTACCCTACCAAACCTGCACTCGCTGTAACAGTTCTTCCAAGATCAGTATCACTTGGACTCCACGTCCTACGTCAGTACATTCTCAGCCCAGGTCTTCACACCACAGTGGAAGAACTGTAAGGACACCGTGAGGAAGTAAGCGGTTCCTTGGCAGACCCGAAACAAGAGGCGAATGAGACAGCACACGTCATTGACAGGAGGCTGGTGAAGGCACCACAGGGACAGAAGTCAATATTACACATAATAGTAAACGGAGTTTGTTTTGAATGGAGAAAATGACCCATGCAATGGATGTATTCAATAGCATAATAACAGTTTAACTGTAAGAAAATCAGCTTACTTTCCCAATAATTACTTGTGTCATTTCATTTATTAATTAACTTTTATATGGAAATGGGGAATAGATAGGCAATAGACAAATAACGCTGTGGTGTGATAAACTGTCCATGTAAACAAAGCATTGTATTTTGACTTTGAATCTTTAATTGCTTTTAAGTGTACCATTAATAATCTTATCATATTATCAAACTTCATTCCCTTTCAAATGTGTACAGGCTTCTTATTATAAAAAGTGGTAAGAAGTGTCTGTGATGTGATGTTCGTGCGCTCTGTGTCAATGATTTTCTGTCCATTGCCCTAGAGCTAATCTATGGCCATTCAGTGCACATAGTTAGCAGATCACTACCTTGAAGATAAAAGTGTCTTTGGTGTGTTCCCTCTGTATAATGAGAGCAAAGAGGCCCGGACTGTATGACTGCACGCTGAGTGACTAAGTCGACCTGCGTGAGGAGACAGTTTGTTCATGTTACATAATGTCTAGATCAAAACAAGCTGTTCTCATCGCTTAAACATGCACATGAGAAAACAAGCCAGCATACTCAATTTCTCCTCTTTCCTTTTACGCAACCAGCACCCATTTGAGTTGTGTTTTTAGCAGCTCTGAATAAAAGCCAGTTCTCTCTGTGTGTTGTTTTGTTCATTGACCTGACCTGTTTCTCTTATTGTTTAAGACTTCTCGGACAATGGTCTCAGCCTCAAAATAGTATGCTGACTGTTTAAAAAATGATTTAGGCAATATTACACAATGTTACCAACAACAGTAAAAAAAATAAATATATAATGTTTTTTCAGCTTCGTCTCCTGGCTAAAGTTAAGCCGTTCCTTAACAGGCATGATCTAGCAAAGGCGATTCTTGCCGTTATTAGCTCAAGTTTGGGTTATTGTAATGCTCCGGAGTATTTGACTGAGATTTGGACGCTGCGTGAGCACAACTGGTCATTACGGTCTTCAAATCAACTAGTTTTAGAAGTCTTAAGGTATAAATGTGGGGTGATCAAGTTTTTACAGTTGCTGCCCCGATGCTCTGGAACAAGTTACCCTATGCTATTCGCATTATTACAGATGTAGCTCTTTTTAGATCCAAACTCAAAACCTATTTGTTTAGAATGGCTTTAAACACGTAGGAGTGGTGTGACAATTTCACCCTCCTTTTCCGGTTTCCATGTAACCTTTTTAGTTATTTTCTGTTTTCTATGTTATATTCTTTTTATTGTATGATATGTTGTTTTATTCTTGGTCTCTGATGTAAAGCACATTGGACACCTGTTAGTTGCTGTAAAGAATAAATAAATGTTGATTGATTGATTAAATAATCTTAAAAACATTTCCAAATATATAAATACCACATATGTATATTTACAGAAGCTCTGTGCATGGACTTGTGCTAGGGCACCATGGCAACTAAAAAAAGAATAACACACAACCATACACATAGTAGACAGAACCTGTTACAAACCATAATTAACATGGCATGGTTGACAGGCTGTAAATAAATGCTATAAATAAATACGTAACAGTAATGTAACAATGGGACAGGTGCTTTTGAGGCCAGGTGTGCTCTTTGCTGTAACCATGGAAATGACATGGTTAAAGGTCATGTATGACCTCAAGGAACACAGTCACACACTGACACATTGATACCTTCAGGGGGTACATACTCACACGCAAGCCCTGGTGGGACACAACAAAAAACACACTATGGAAATATACAGTAACACTACTGAAATACACATTACTGAAAAAAAACAGAAACAATACATTCAATGAAACACTACTGAAATACACAGAAACAATACACACAATGAAACTACTGAAAAAACATAGAAACAATACACACAATGAAACACTACTGAAATACACAGACACAATACTATACACATATTGAAACACTACTGAAATACACAAAAACATCACACACAATGAAACTATACGAGGCACTTGGTTTAAATCCATGGTAAAACTCTGTCTTTCTGTCCACAAGCAAGAGAGTTAACCCTAAATACTTTCCCCCACAACTCATTGATGCAAATGAGGATGGGCTCCTAGTTAACTTGCCTGTATATATAATGATACAAAAAAACTAGTGGACACAAAATCACTACAGTAATAAAAACACATTATAAGAGGTAAAGTGATGACTAAACCGTTTCTGATTCTAAAATATACAGAAACAACACACAATGAAACACACTACATAAATACAGGACACAATAAATAGTGCAGAATACACACACATCAGCGACAATGCTGTGCATGAAAAAGACACAATCTGACACACTTCAAAACTTACCATTCACTTTCAAGGAATGTTTACCCCTTGAACCAAACATGTTTCACACCAGGTCTTTTCAAACCACAGTCTGCAAAGGGGGCACCCAGTGGGTTGTATTTCTGTATTAACATTATTTTGCCAACTACAGCAATGAATTTAATGTATGAATGGAACATGGCATCATCAATATAACAACTTCCTCTGTTAATCCCAAGTGAAATTAATATTTTTCCATCAAGGCAAATAACCTTTGCACTTGCGTGTACCTCTGTTCGCCAGAGGTACTCAAGGCCTCATTACTGATGGGGCAACAGCACAGGCCCCGCCCAGGGACACAGCCCCCATGGGCCCAACCCAATTATCATTACTTCCAGTGGCAGGTGGGGAGGCGCCCATCCGTGACGCCCTCACAAAGATGTGAACCGTGTAATATATTATGGTGCAAGCCACGGTAAATTGTGTAGAATAGCAGGAAGTGTGATTAAACATGGCAACATTTATCTCAGCTTAATGGCAAAATGTTTAAAGAAAATAATGAAACTTGGGTTGTATTTATCATTAAACGGAGCTGATCCTGAACAAGGTCAACAGGGGATTGCATAAGCCAGAAGAAGGTCAGTGTGGAATAAATTAGGAGTGCAGTGAACATACATTTGACTGGCAGAAACTAGAATGCTACCGGTCCTTGACCTCTAACCTCTGATTCACACCTGAACACACACACACACCACACCACACACACACCACACACACACAGGAATGTTGTTAAATCGTTAAAATAGATAAAATAGCCAGTGAGTGTCTAATGGGTAAGAAAAGACTTTCAATGAGGTATATTTGTAAAGCTTTCATAAATAAGGTGGCCACTGCACTGGTCAATTATATCGAAGCCTAACAAACTCTGGTCCTGAGAAAGCAAAGGAAAATGTAGTTTACACCACAACTTAAGCTATACATCAATCATACTCTGCAATATAACAGCCTTTGCAGATGGTGCTCAATGTGGGCGAGACTAAATAAGGTATATTACAGTTTTTTACAATCACTTTGCCACTGATTGCTACCCTGGAAATCCAGAGTTCTTGCGAGAGCACAATTTGAATTTGTTCAGCAAGTTACTCTGGCACCGAGTAATTCTGCTCATTAACTATGCCCTTGTAGCCGAGCTGCACCAATCACATCGGTGTATTGGATAGAGGCATGCCAGAGGCGTGTTAAACATCGAAGTCATTAGTAAACATTGTAAGATCGCTACGGATGAACACCAGTTGTTTAAAACAGCTTTGGCCACTACAATAAACGAGTTAGACTTGGCTTTTTGTCTAAAAGAGGAACAGAAGACGGCGGTCGAATCATTCTTTTGCAGTGTTGCCGACTTGATAAGGCAAGAGTTTTATCTACCAGTTAGCTCCGCCATAGGGGCTTAGCGAAAAACCACTGGTGATAGGTCGTAGTGTTATCCAATTGCATACAGTGAGATTTTTAGATGCATGCTTGGTGCCGCCCCTCGAGTTGGGTCATTTTCATTACTCGATGCCAGACCCTTATATCCTCCAGATTTGAGTCTGGATTTTTACCAAGCTAACTGATTGCAACTTTCATGTCATTTTTCAAAATTAGATACGACACTCAAAATGGTCATCACTTGTAACACAGACTGTTAAATGTTCAAAACATTGCATTATGCATTAATATATTACCGTAATAACCGTGCACTTGTGGAATCATTGTCTCAAGTAACAAATTTATCATAAAACTACCGTAGGAACATTAACTTAGACCACCCACACAGAATAGACCGATAGTTTCACTCTGTATTTGTTCATACAATCAGTAAATACTGTAGTACAAAATCAGATGCGTTTCATAATGGTTGTATGTGTAAATACATCTGTCACGGCTCAGGCAGTGGCAGAGAGTTATCACCCTGATTAATTGATCTGATGCGTGTGCAGCTTCTCCAGGACAATGACATCATCATCCTCCAATCACCAGTCTCACCGTACACATCTGTTACTCATTCCAAAATCAGTACTTGTATTTAGTCCCTGTATTTGTGCAGTTCTCCGTGGGAGGGGGGTGGAGTCTTGTGGAGGCATAGCGACCTCATGGGCTTCCGGTGTGGATGCCGCCACATTGGAGCAAGAGAGAGGAATGTCATCAATTTGATCAGATTCGAGAGAGAGAGTTACGAGGAGTGGGCAGACTGGCTGCTGTGGCTTTGGCGGGTCGCGACAGCTGTGCTGTGAATGAGGTTGGCATTGAGGGGGGTTTGGATGGGAGTGTGGGTGATGCCGGTGTGGGGGTAAGAGTCACCTTATGTACGGAGGAAGATGAAGCGGGCACGGAAGAAAGAGGGTGGTGAGTGTAGTTTGGGAGAGGGTGAAGGGCCGGCACGAGGTGTTGTGGAGCAGGGGTATACGGTGTTGGTGGTGTTTGCAGCCCCGACAGGTAAAGTGTTACATCCGGTATCACTCACTGCGGCGATTAAGAAACAGGTTGGGAGGGTGAAAGATGCAAGGTGTTTGAGTGGTGGTAGGGTGCTTATTGTGGTGGTTAGTGTGTCTCAAAGGGATAAGTTACTGAATTTGGAGATGTTGAATGGGGGTAAGGTGAAGTGCCAGGTGACTGGGAGTGCTTCAAAGGTGAGAGGGGTGATCACGGGTGTTCAGGAGGATCTGTCTATGGAGGAGCTTAAAGAGGTGGTGACGGGAGGTGTTGTGGTGCAGGCAAGATGGTTGGGGAGTGGGGGGTTGGAGAAGGTGAGTCCGATGGTACTGTTGGAGTTTAAAGGGTTGGGTGTGCTGGTGAAGAAGGAGCAGGCCCGGTGTCAGAGGAAGGTTTGGGTGTTCACAAGGTGGTGTTGTCTGAGATGTGTAAACATGAGTGTGTGGTTGGTAAGGATTCATTGGTGGTGGGCAGGGTTGAGTTTCTGGCGTTTCTGTGTAGTGTGGTGAATATCTGTAGTCAGGTTAAGGGAAGGAACTCTAGGATAGATGTTGTGGTGGTGCTGCTAGGGAGTTTATGGGTGTTACTGACACTACGGGGGAGATGATTCATGAGTTAATGAAGGTTAGGGGGAAGGGTAGGTACTGGGTTATGAGGGGGTTGCTAAGGGTTGGGTAGGGGTGTGGGGTGGGTAGTGGGCAGTATTTCCAGGTCTTAGGGTGGCGGGTTGAGTTGGCGCGGACTAAAATTGGGTGGGCCGTGACCGGCCTCACACTCCGGTACAATTGGTTAAGGTATATGCACCTTTAAGTCGATTGCGATCTGCCATGAAACTCACAGAAGAAGAGGTTCTCTATTGGTCATTGTCTCATGTAAGCATGTTTCTATGTGAGTGATTCTCTAAGCTGCAATATAGTAGTGGTTACTGTAGAAATATATATTTTCCTATTTTCAAACAGATTACTTTTTTTTACTCCAGGCTGTCCCTGAGAAAGTGTTATTGCATTTATTTACTATCAAACCGCTAGTGCTTCCTGCCTCCTCTCTACGCAATACTTGTTAAGGTACAGTAGGAGGCAAAAACAAGGTGCGTAAACAAAGGTGCGTAAAACTAGGTTTGATTACAGCTGTACATCACCTCTGTCTTGGGGATTTGGCCAGAGTTTTTCATCCTTATCACAACACGTTTTCATTAGCCAAACATCTTGGAAAAAATCTTCGGGCATGGCGAATCCAGGCCTGACACTAGTCTGCCGTGATGTCATTGTATCCATCACATATGGCCTGGAGAAGGGATTATCATATACCGTCCACCTCCATGTGGAGAAAAATTCCTCAATTGGGTTGTTAAAAGGAGAGTATGGGGATAAGTACAGGATGGTGAATTGCTGACCGGCCTGAAACCATGTTTGCACCATTTCAGCAATGAGGAACCTGACATTAACCCACACAATGATGTAGGTCACACCATCAGCTCTACAGACCTGATTTACCTCATCAAGAATGGTTACAAGAAGAGCTGCATTATGTGATCCAATACACCACAGGTGTCAAACCGGTTCCACAGAGGGCCTAGTGTATGCTGGTTTTTGGTCTTTCCTTTCAATCAGAGCCCAATTAAGATCTAGACTGCCAGGTGAGGGGAGATCCTAACCAATTAGTGACCTAATCAATCAGTCAGGTACAAGGTAAAAGCAAAAACCTGCATACACTAGGCCCTATGTGGAACCGGTTTGACACCCCTGCAATACACGGTCTGTGTGCCACCACACCATCTTTCTATAGAGCACCTTCAGGGGTAGTTCAAGTACAAGGACAGCCTGTGGGTACTCCAGGAGTGGGTTGGGAACCACTGCTAGATGATCTGAGGAGACACACCTGTAGTTGATTCTCTCATTAACGTGACCAACCTATATCTAGTATTAATTGGCAATATAGTTTTGTTGGATATTGTTTGTCACATATCATTATATCCTGCTGCTTTTGGTTGCTCTACGATTATCCTAGAAAAGTTTGTCTGTCTACATGCACAAGTTTGGTTTCTCTTTTTGCTCATTGTTGTTCTTGTGGAGCTGTGCCTGTAAACGTTTTTTTCTCACTGGCTTTGCCTTACAGAAGACAAATACTTCAGCTGTGAGTCCTGTGTCTGCCTTCTGTTATATCCTCCACCACACTGTGAATGTAAAGTTAATATAATTCCTGGCCTGAACAAAATTGACCACAGCCCGCTCGTTTGTCAGTCATTTTCCCTCTGCCGCCCGAATTTGACCGAGTCTCTATTCTGTAGGGAAAGTGACAGTAAGAACACATTTAGTCACATCACCTATTCTGTGGTAAACACTGGCATGCAGTATACAGTCATTTTGATGATTGAAAGTAGCCGAATGTTAAGTGCATGCTTAAGACTTACCAGTGCTCATTGTGGACGTTTCTGGTGACTGAGGCTACGGTTGATCTTCTGAGGTTTGGTTGAATCAATGTAGCTGCCTCAGTCATTGTCATGATCAAAGGTCTACAACTATTACTAAGATTTTATTGGATACTCTTTGCTGTTGCTGTCACTCTCTTGGTCCATGGCTTTGGTCCTCGACCACGTCCCCCCACACCACTCAAACAAGGCCTCCACAACCACTTCTCAGAAGGCGTACCTGTCCTCTGCCATTCCTTTGTTGTTGTATACCACTTGTTTAGTTTTATACACCTACCACAATGTGAAATCAACCATCAGTAACGAGTTGGTAGTATTGGAAAAGCAATTACAAGGCATGCATACATACAGTAATGTCAAATCTGTAAAAATGGTCTGGAAAAGTGGTACATTGGACCACAGAAACAGTTTGTGATAAACAATAATGATGCAATTTTACATCTGTAGATAATGTAGTACAATTGCTTCATGTTCCATGTTAATTGGTGTCAATGGATCTCATTATCCTAAAACCTTCATGATGTAAACATGGAATATTGTTAGTCAGTTTCCATTTAACAAATACAACAGTTACTTATTATTTTGAACAGTTGTATCAATTGATGTTTCGATCATTGTAATGAAATGATTACAGTCATGTCAGATAATGTGTGAATTGTATTTTGAAATGGTAATTCTTTGTTGTTGCGTGATTTTGCAAATGTGATTTAGTTCAATTAACAAATTATCTTTAGTTAATGAGTATTGTATCCAAACAATTGTTAAAAATCTTGTAGTTTTGAAAAATTTGCATTTTGATAATTGGTTGTGAGTTTTGCGTCTGGAGCTCTGAAAAATGACATCAAGGTTCTGAACTAGTAACCTTGTAGTATTGATACAAAGAAATTTCTCACCTTGCATAACACTGACCTCTTGTGGTAAATGGTGGAATTCAAGACGGTTATTGGTGTGACATGACATATGATTAAACAATGAAATATTTATATTTAGAATGTTTGTCATTTAGTATAGTTTGTCATACTGTCCGTCTTGGAAATTGAACCCACAACCCTGAGGTTATAATTACCATCCCCTAAACAATTGAGCTACACAGGTTCTACACAAACACTTCACTATTCCTTATTGTAAGACATTTTTGTATGAAATTATGTCAGTAGCCTTTCTGATAATGATTACTGTACATATAGTTGAACAAAAATATAAACGCAACACTTTTGTTTTTGCCCCTATTTATCATGAGCTGAACTCAAAGATCTAAGACTTTTTCTATGTACACAAAAGGCCTATTTCTCTCAAATATTGTTCACAAATCTCTCTAAATCTGTGTTAGTGAGCATTTTCCTTTGCCGAGATAATCCATCCACCTCACAGGTGTGGCATATAAAGATGCTGATTAGACAGCATGAATATTGCACAGGTGTGCCTGTCTCTGTGAGTTCAGTTTATGATAAATGGGGGCAAAAAAAGTGTTATATTTTTGTTCAGTGTATATAAGATTGATTGGTTATGGCATCAGGGTTAGGGTTAATGGGGTCACGGAGGGGGGTCGTGGATGGGTGTAACCATGGCAACCCCGCCGTGTTGCCACCTGTCAATCATTGGGCACTCCTATCCAGTGTTATGAGCTAAATTGCACAAGTTCAAAATGACCTAGTGCCCAATAGGATTCTACTTAGAACATTTATATTATATTAATTTCATGATATAATATTTTTTTTTGACAGCAGGTTAGATCGGACATATTATTTCATACAATATGCAGTGGCTAAGTCAATGAATTGCAGCACAGTCTACGTCATTATGAGTGGATAAGTCGAATCGTCTACCTTGCCACATTGCTCTCCAGCGACTCCTTGTGTGCAGATCAAGCACCTGTATGTTAAATCGTGGAACTATAGTTGGTGAGTGTAATCATCCCATACATGATCTGACTGAAGGCTTCTATCACTGGATGAGCAGCCGGCTTGGCGACATGTGGTTGGATGAACCATGTGAGCGTCCCTCACCATAACGCATCTGTCCAAGGAGTTGCAGAGCTGCCGACAAGGTAGGTTTAGAGGGAATTGGACAAGACCAATTTGGAGGGGAGAAAAATGGGGAAAACACACAAGAAAAGGAAAGAGTAAGATGTTCCATTGTTACAGCTTAATTTCTATAAATAGCACCAATAAATGACAGCGTACGCCACAAGCCTGGGAACTATAGCTGCTTGTTTTTGACTTCTTTCATCATAGCCAACAGATTATCTGTCCTGGGAGATTCATAACTCCTGAGCCATGTGGCTGAGAAACCTCATTATATGATTACCAGACCCTTGAGATTTACTTAACTTGTTGATGTGATGAAGCACAACCCACTAAGCAAGGACGTTCAAAAGACGTTCAAATTACGTTTAAATTACATCTTGCTGGTTGAAAAGCTGTTGAATAGATGTTAAAAAGACATCTTTCTAAAATAATTGCTCATTGGGAAGAGCCTGATGGAGGACACAGAAAGAAATGATTGAGTGAGTTTGAACAAGTAAACCTGAGGAGGAACAGAAAATGTAACTATTTTTTTCTGATGGAGCTATAATTGATATTTGTTTTGTGTCAGAATACACAGGCTTACTACTGTCATGAAATTGAACAACATCATCCTTGAGTAAGTTGGTTGAGTAAGTCAAAATGGATATCTATACTCTTATTTCAATTACTCTTTTAGATAAAAAGTCAAGTCTAACTCATTCATTGTAGCGGCCAAAGCCGTTTCAAACCAATTGTGTTCGCCTCTGGCCCGCCTATATCAGATACAGCGATGTGATTGGTGCAGCTCAGCTGAAAGAGCATAGTTAATGAGCATCATTACTGAATGCCAGAGTGACTCGCTGAGCAAATCGAAATCGCGAGTACTCTGGATTTCCAGGGTAATCATAATGTAAGATATATCAAACATTTGTGAATGAATTTGGTGCAGTGCTAGTGGCCTAAGCTCCTGACTCTGAAACACATTTGTTGCCTGGTGATGGAGGATTGAGCCCTGGCTCGGCCACTGCCTGTGCCCTACCTGTTTCCCTCTACATACCTGTTTCCCTAGCATGTGCTTCCTACTGATGTGTCAATAAAGATGATATAAAATACCCCCATATATATATATACAGCTAAATGGTGGAACGTCTGGTGTGCCCCGATGAGAGAGTTGAAAAACACTGTTCTTTTTGACTCAGGATTTCATGATGTCAACTAAGGCATTGATGCAGTTAGAATGTGAATGAGTCAGGCTTTTGTGAAAATTCTATGAAAGTATTGAACCTCAAAATGTCCATATCTATGTGATTGCTTGTCAGAAAATGTGAGGGCACCATGTCATTTCAAGGGATGTATTTCAACATATTCTAATACAGTTTCATGTTGTTATAATGCGGTCAGGCCCACTTTAATGTTTCATCCATAGTTTACCAGGCTTGACATGTAATAAATGTCAGGAAATTTTATTGAACTTTAAAACAGTAATCAGTAATAAAGTCTGATATGGCAACAGCTTGATACCTTTTAGCACAATGGCTGAACATCTGTCTGTGAATTGTACATAGACCAGCAGTAGGAAATCAGAGTAAAGAACAATATTGTGCCAGAGGTGTGCTCAGGGTTCAAATAACAGGGGTCTGGGTCGGGCAATAGAATAAAATAATCAAGAGTCACAAGTCATTTCGAACCTTGGGTGTGCTAGCTACAGTAGCTAGGCTAGTTACTTTCTCCATGGAAATTGGTCTGAAAGTACAGTAGTCTATATTCATACAAAAACATATACAGTAAAGGTTGTAAAGAATGGATTCTGAATAGGATGCTTTGGGATTGGACAAGCTCAATTGTGGATGCTTGTTGGGGAGTGTCGTCTCCTCCCAGCGAATATATGCAGGCAAATACTTTCCAGGCTGAGACAGTAGTGTGAATAGAAACAGCTTGACAATATGGACACATCAGTCATTCCCCTTAACCTGCTGGAACCAATTTGAATCTGAGACAAGCCTGAATGGCTTATAATAACATGTACTGTACATGTGTGGTATATAATATTGTACAATATGAACACATCATTTATTATAATTTATTAGAATGTTTAGTTTAGCTTTGTTTATTGTCAAGTATAACAGATGCAGATGTTTTTGCCTGTAAAGTGAAAATCTTGTGCAATGGCTCTGCAATACAGTAATATTAATAAGGCAATAAATGTATAAAAAAATATGCACAATAAAGTATGATAAGAGACAGGAGAGTAACTTCATATACAGTCGTGGTCAAAAGTTCTGACAATGTAACAAGTATTGGTCTCCACCAACTTTGCTGCTTCAGTGTTCTTGGATCTTTTTTTCAGTAGTTACTATGGTACACTGAAGTATAATTACAAGCAGTCCATAAGTGTCAAAGCATTGTATTGACAATTACAGGTTTATGCAAAAAGTCAATATTTGCAGTGTTGACCGTTCTTTTTCAAGACCTCTGCAATCCGCCATGTCATGCTGTCAATTAACTTCTGGGACACATCCTGACTGATGGCAGCCCATTCTTTCATAATCAATGCTTGGAGTTCGTCAGGATTTGTGGGTTTTTGTTTGTCCACCCACCTCTTGGGGATAGACCACATGTTCTCAATGGGATTAAGGTCTTGGGAGTTTCCTGGCCATGGACCCAAAATGTTGATGTTTTGTTCCCCGAGCCACTTAGTTATTACTTTTGCATTATGGCAAGGTGCTCCATCATGCTGAAAAAGGCATTGGTCGTCACCAAACGGTTCTTGGATGGTTGGGAGAAGTTGCTCTCATAAGATGTGTTGGTAATGTTCTTTATTCATGGCTGTGTGAAATGTGAGTGAGCCCACTCCCTTGGCTGAGAAGCAACCACACACATGAATGGTCTCAGGATGTTTTACTGTTGGCATGACACAGGACTGATGGTAGCGCTCACCTTGTCTTCTCCAGAGAAGGTGATTTCCGGATTGCCCAAACAATCAGAAAGGGGATTCATCAGAGAAAATGACTTTACCCCAGTCCTCAGCAGTCCAATCCCTGTACCTTTTGCCCAGGCTTTTCGTCCAAAATTCTTCACCTCACTGTGTGTGCAGATGCACTCACACCTGCCTGCTGCCGTTCCTGCTCAAGCTCTGCACTGTTAGTGCCCCGATCCCGCAGCTGAATCAACTTCTGAATCAAGATGCCTTTTTCACAACAATTGAAAACCTCTCCTTGAACTTCCTGATGATCCGATAAATGGTTGATTTAGGAGCAATCTTACTAGCAGTGTTTCCTTGCAGGTAACCATGGTTGACAGAGGAAGAACAATGATTTCAAGCACCACCCTCCTTTTAAAGCTTCCAGTCTGTCAGCATGACAGATTGATCTCCAGCCGTGTCCTCTGGACATGATTGCAGCTGGTTCTTTTGTAACAGAGCTGAAATGCAGTGGAAATGTTTTTCTGGGATTAAGATAATTTTCAGGGCAAAAAAGGGACTTTGTAATTCATTGCAATTCAACGGATCACTCTTCATGACATTCTGGTGTATATGCAAATTGCCATCATCAACGCTGAGGCAGCAGACTTTGTGAAAATTAGTGTTTGTGTTATTCTCAAAACCTTTGACCACGACTATATGTACAGTTGTACATTGAAAACATGGTTTTCAGTCTACTATTGAAACAAAGCACATAGGAGTAAACATCCTTTTCATTCCAAATTGTATATTCACCACTAAAAAAATGTATATGCAATTAAAAACATGTATTGTTTCATTCAGATGTAATTGTATAACGCCTTAAAGGAACACCCCAGACTCCAAACGTTGTATCACTCATGTTTCCGACATGACAGTCACTAAAAAAAACACCTTCTCAATGCGTTCTGAAGTTCTCAACACGGCCACCATAAGTTTCCAAATTTCACTAGAGTGATGTTTATACATCATTGTAGTGATTTTTGAAAACTAAAGCTAGATTCAGGGGAAGCATTTGGTTGACTTCCTGTTTGTCCCACCCCTGAATTGAGTTGATTGGAGAATAAAACTTTGTAGTAACCTAGAGAATATTACATATTGCATTCTTCCCTTAAATACGTAGCTAAATAATAAGAGCTGGAGAGGGAGTTTGTTTTCTACAATGACTAGTGCAAGTGACAAAATACCCAAAGAGTTGGATGATTTCAACTTTGATCAAGTGTTGTTGAATGGTAATATTAAACCATACATGTTTGAGCTGGAATACAGTGAAGAAGAAATATGTTGAAGGCAGGAACTTTACCGGTTGAATCTATCTAGCCACTATCTAGCCACTATTTAGACACAAATTTTGCAAGGAAGATTAAGTTTTTAACAAGTGAACATCAAGTAGGAACTTTTCCTACTGAGTGTGATGAAGGTTTGCTAATGATTACGGCATGGCATCTTTTTTACTTTATTACTTTATCCATTATTACTTATAACAACTCATAAGTAATAATGGATACTTATAGTTAGTGTTATAATGCATTATGAATTATGTTATAAAGCATTATAAAGTGCACTTAATAGAAAGTTTAACTGAAAGGTCTTTTATTTGATCTTGCTGACATCATGATCCTGAGACTCACGAAAGTTCTCTCTCTCTCTCTCTCTCTCTCTCTCTCTCTCTCTCTCTCTCTCTCTCTCTCTCTCTCTCTCTCTCTCTCTCTCTCTCTCTCACACACACACATTCACAGACACAGTTGTGTACAGCTAACATTGTGGGGAACTAAAAAGTCTATGTTACCTAACCTTAACATTAGCCTAACCTTAAAGGCAATAACCTAACATTTATGCATAAACGTAAGCTCCCTCATATGCCTAAACCTGACCAATAACGCCTGAACCTGAAAGCACACTAAATTCTAACACTAAACATATTTAATTTCATTTTTCATTTATATATTATTTAAGTTACAATATAAAAACTGGTTTCCAGCAGGTTCCTGTTCTGCAGAGACATAGAATGTAGAACATGGTTACGACACATGATTGTAACCTTGACCCTAAACCTAACCCCTGAGCCATAAATTGACTTTGTCCTTACTGGAGCTGGCAAAAGGTCTAATATGGTAATTATTACTATCGTTGTGAAGACTTCTCTTCCTTATAAACATGGACACACACAGTTGTGTGTGTCAGAGTCTCAAAGGATGGACCTGTGGACATCTGGGATATTGACATTGGACCTTCAGCGCAAGGTGTTTCAAAGCAGTTTCACCCATCTGTAAGGAGAAAGGACAATGAGTGAGACACAACGTGACACACACACACACACACACACACACACACACACACACACACACACACACACACACACATACACACACACACACACACACACACACACAGAAACATAAATAGCTGTGGCTTCTTGAGGCTGTGAGCTCCGGAGAATCCCTGAGGTGTTCAACCCTACAGCTCTTTGTGCGTCCCTGGGGGGACTGTCTTTACCAATTATCTGTCCCTGGATCCCTGTCTCCTACCTACAACGCACATGGGACATACAAACACACTCATATACACACACACACACACAAACATACACACACAAACAAACAGGCACTCTCAAACAAACAACCACACACAGACACATAAACAGACAAACACAGTAGTTCACGAGACGGTAGTGTCTATAACACAGACAGCACACTCATGCTCTCTCATGACCTCTAAAGGCTCGGCAGGAAATTCTGAGCCTTGGCGTCTGTAACTGGGGTGAGAAATGCACTGAGAAACATCCACATTGACCTCACACACACACCCATCACATCTTGTGGACTGCGTACTGCTTAAGGCAGCAAATTACTTAGGTCACGTAGGTAGTACCTCCGCCCAATCCACACAAAATTGACACCATCTAGCCGCACTGATCACAATTTGTGCCACTTTTGCCTGGAAGTACTTGGAACAATGCCTTTTAGTCTTTGAAACTGTTACCTTTGTTTGACCCCAACTGGAAAGTAGGCAAGTTGGTCAGGTCTGCTGGGAGACCTACATATACGCCACCATAATTCCTGGAAGAAGAGGACAGTGACAAAGATATATAGATACACCATTGGAAATAATACAACAAAGAATCCCCTTTTGGTGCTAGCATGGAACATTTTCAGAAGGGCTAGCCATAGAAATGCTGGCTTGGGAATAGATGTGAAGTTCAATTGGGAATCCAGACAGAGTTAACAAGTTCAACAATGGGATTTTCTTCAACACCCGCAGGCTACATTCAGAACATTTGCAAAGGTCGATATTACTAATCTGAGATTACTGGACCTCGATGGTCCAGCATGGAACAGTAATTTCAGTAATTGGTGTAGAAGTCTTTCTGCAAAACACTTGTGAAAATCACCATGTCAGAGCTTGAAGACTTTAGAAAAACATTCTTAGATGTATTTTTTATAAAATAAATCTTACATAAATACACAGTTAATACAACTCACATGCTTTTCTCTTCGTCTTCGGGTGACTCCTCAGTCCTGTTACAAATAAAAACACCATAACCTTTAAGAGCTGAATATACAGTAGTCTTCAAAGAGTTCCAACATAAGGTCACATCAAACAATGGTCCAATAATCATCATATTCAGTACAAAATGTACATGTGTGTGTAGTATTTGTGTGTACATGTCAGTCTTCAGAATGTACTCTCTGTTGCTAGGCTGAACCGTAACCATTGGTGAACTGGTTACAACCATCAGGTATGCTCACACGTCTGTCCAGGCTTGGTGATATACAGTATCCACCTGCCTTTGTTTATCAGGAAGTTACCCAAGGGACAGAAA
The DNA here is from genome assembly GCA_016801145.1 of Umbra pygmaea. Classification (NCBI taxonomy): domain Eukaryota; kingdom Metazoa; phylum Chordata; class Actinopteri; order Esociformes; family Umbridae; genus Umbra; species Umbra pygmaea. The sequence goes on from JACXGM010000168.1 coordinate 72,109, forward strand.
CACATTTCTGAATCATTATTAACTAAAGGAAATGATGTTGTCCCCTGTAGCTTGACCTCCACTGACTGAATGACATGGACTCTGTGGGGTGAAGAGGCCATCTAGATGTGAGCAAAAATTATAAAGATGCCAGATTTGGATCAAATATACATTTGGTACATTTGGAAAAAGAGATCTCATCTGTATATCTGTGCCTTTATAACATCTGTTAAAGTATGGGCAGCTACAATGACATCTCAGTTTGTCAGTTCTAGTATAGATCATTGGCTGATCCCTCACAAGACTGGGTGAGTATGAGGTATCAGCCAGTAAACAGTAATCAAGAGTTAGCCAATGAAGAGTTAGCCAATGAAGAGTTAGCCAATCAAGAGTTAGCCAATCAAGAGTTAGCCAATCAAGAGTTAGCCAATCAAGAGTTAGCCAATGAAGTTGGAAGTCCAACCGATTTGATAACATTAAAGTGGCAGGTGCCTTCAATTGTGATGTTCATGCGACAACACACTAGTGGCTTCCCAGTTACTGTAGGTTCTCTAAAAGTCTACATCTCCCAGCCTGGTTGGTAGAGCTGGATTTCTATTATACCTGGTAGTTCATTGCCTTCACCTGGTGGCCGATATTTATACTAGTCCCTGAGTGCAGGAATAGATTTTAAACCAGCAGTACTTCAAGACGCTACCCTCTAAGTATTGGACATTGAATAGATGTTGAAAAGACATTGAATAGATGTTGAAAAGACATTGAAAAGATGTTGAAAATGTGGTTGGATGAACCCTGTGAGCACCCTTCACCATCCCACAGCTGTTGGAGGTTTGCGAAGCTGCCGACCTAACAGGGATAGTGGGGAAAAATTGGACAAGAACAGTTGGGAGGCAAGAAAATGGGACAAAAAAGTATTTGAAAAGCCTATAGGCACATCTAACCAACTCCATGGTATAAACAGATCAGTGATCTGGGACGTCCTTCAAACTAATTTCTGGCTGATAACAACACATTCTCTAGCTACCAAAACAGTCACAACAGATGTTGATTACGCAAATGAATTATGCCATAACTCCTTCCCTTATAATGCAATTATATTATTATGGGTTTCTAGAGACAAAGAGAGGGACAAAAATACTCACACTTCTTTGGAGCCTTCGACTGGACCTAAGAGAAGAGAAATATACTTATCTTCCTGGGGGATACGTGTTATATATTCCTACATTAATTTCACAGAGTTTTTTCAAATATCACATATATGCTTCTCCATCCTTCAGGTCCCAAACTACTAGCTGTTAAATTTGTGTCTGTTATTCCAGGTGGAAATCAATATTTCAAACAATATCGTCCAAGGGTTGAGATCTTTGGTTAAAAGGAAAAAATGTGTGACAAAGTTTGGTGTAATGTCCAAGTTCCTGACCCTGGACCCCACATGCTGTTTTTGATTTCTAATACAAATCACGTCACGTATAATGAATTTTCAGCTTTGATTCCTGAAACACTCAAATATTTTCACAGCCTCTTTTTATCATTTCCTCTATCGCACACTCCCACCCGCTTCCCCACCCGCTTCTCCACCTTCTCGTCCTCTCTCGTCCTCTCTCGTCCTCTCTCTCATCCCTTGATTCCCCACGCTCTCTCTGTACTCTGTGTGATGTCTCTCTGACAAAGCTTCTTCTGTTTCCATTCAAACTGACAGCGTGTCTAATTCAACTAGTTGATCTGCAGATCAACACACTTCAAAGAAAAAACACACACACAAAGCTGGACTTAAATGAGCACTCAACACACACTCACACAGACTGGGCATGAACCTGGATGGTAAACAGATGGTACTTCTATAACTTACATCTGTCCTAACTACTGTCATATTACTCATCGAGAATCTCCAGAACAGTCTACTGTAAAGCTCAATGCTCTAATGTTAAAGCTGTGAAGCTTAATGCTCTAATGTTAAAGCTGTAAAGCTCAATGCTCTAATGTTGTGGTGGCCATCAGCTCAAGTGACAAGCTGATGAGGTTATTTCTAGGTGCTGGGAGAAGGGGACATGTTAGAAAGTGGGGACTCACACCACACAAAGCCTTAAACATTCTAGATCCTGAAAATGTAGACTCTCAAAGGAGTTCTCATGGACACAGCTAACACAGGTTACACAGCTAACACAGCTAACACAGGTAACACAGTCTAATGGTAAAAGCCTAACCCACCATTTACCATCTGTTCCTGATGCCATCAGAAAGACAGAAAAAAAGAAATGACTCTCATGCGAAATAAAAACATAAGGAAAATAAATAAAAAACAGTCAGACACGCACAGACATGCTTACCCACCTCCTCCAGTTGAGCCAGATGTTGAGGAATTTCCACAGCCCATCTCACGTCCCCACTGACTGACGAGGTGAACGAGGGGGTGAGACGATAACTAACGGAACCGTCGTCTGGCTGTGACTGGCTGACGCTGTGTCTACCTGTGCTGATCTGTGTGTCCCCTCGTGAAAATGAAGAATCACATCTAGGGCAGGATGGACTTGGTGAAGAGTCAGGGCAGAGAGGCTGAGAGAGATAGATGAGGCGAGAAA
>JACXGM010000168.1:74766-84903 GCA_016801145.1 Umbra pygmaea
TGTGTGTGTGTGTGTGTTGTGAGAGACAGGTTAAGGAGGGGAGGGATGGGGTTGCCCAGGTAACAGTGGGCATGTCGTTGAAAGGGCTTAGCCAATAACATAAGTCTACCAGGGAGATGAAAAAGTGCTGCTCTTGAGGCAGAGGAAGAGAGTGAACAGGTGTACAACATAGATGGGGATCAAAGTATGGAAAAAAGTATTGTACTAAGACATTTTCCCAGTCCCCATTTTGAAAAGATTAATATTTTGTTGCAATTGTTTGGTTTTAAGTACAGGTTAGAATAGGTTAGGATCAAAAGTAGGGTTGGGGTTTGGAATTACATTAATGGTGAAAATTGTGGTTTGTTGGGATGGGGTTTGCTGGTACAAACCAATGACTTTGCAGTCCCCCGACACACCACAAGTGGTCGCTATAACATGTGTTTGTGTGTGTGTGTGTGTGTGTGTGTGTGTGTGCGTGTGTGTGTGTGTGTGTGTGTGTGTGTGTGTGTGTGTGCGTGCGTGCGTGCGTGCGTGCGTGTGTGCGTAATCTAGATTATCTTTCTTCTTTTGGCAAAATTTAAATTAAAGGTCTACCACTGGTTCTTGTTCTGAGAAATCTTGAGTTGTGCCATTATCATCGAAAGTCAGTGAGTCACTGAGTTTAATTTGGGTACAAATGGTAGCTAGTCAGTGTTGTTTTGTTCAGGGCCTTTGTCCTTTCTAATAGGCATAATGGCGCCACTTGGGGTTTTTCGCCTCGGCTCTTAGGAAACATAATTAACTAGAACCCTATAGTTCCACATAATGAAACAAAATTACTTTCTACAGCAAGGAATATATGAAAGCTAGCAATGAAGTAACCATTTGAAGATATTTGCCTTTGGATTCAGCACATTTACAGCCAGACAAAACATCATCAAGGAAAATAATACAGTTATTGGTAATACTAGACATATTCTACTAAAATAGCAGTAAATGTTTGTACCATATAATTATTCTCCTCTCAATATCATGATGTCTAATTCATAATTATGAATTTGCTTCAGTGACTAAGAGGTCAAAGATAGGAACACCCTCCTATGCACCTTTTGTTTATAAGTGGAAAGTCAGTGCAGGAAGTACTGAGAGACTGAGGATATATTCTCAGTTGCAGCAATGGCCTGGGGAGAAGTGGGGGGAGGAAAAAGGATGAAAGAGCCAATTTAAAGCTGGAGATTATTAGGTTGTGATGATGGTATGACGGCCAGATTGGAAATTTGGCCAAGAATCTGGTGTTAACACCCATAATCTTACGAAATGTGCCGTAGTATCTTCAGCAACCGCAGGTTCGGGACACACCTTTAACATCCCTTCCGGGAAGAAGACGGCACCATACACAGGGCAGATGTCCCGTTCACTGCCCTGGGGAATTGGGATTTTATCTATAAAACAGAGGGAGGTGTGCCCCCTACTGGCTCTCCAACACCACTTCCAGCAACATCTGGTTTCCCATTTAGGCCCGACCCTGTATAGCTTCAGAAGCAAACAAGCAGTGGGACACAGGGCGCAATGCTACTGGCTGCAAATTTTGGAACTTATGTGACCAAAAGAGAATGCATTATCCAGCCAGCAACCACAAGTCACAACCAGCTGACTAATGTCAGATTCTGGTGTCCACATGTGGACTGATCTCTGATGTACTTCTTGGGACTGATTGGATCCCTGGTTACAATGAATCAGCTGTACAGCTTGAACTCATTTCTACATCATTCAGGAACCAAATACTAAGTGAAACAATTTATCTGATGGACTAATTTATGGGACAAATTTTACGGTAGAAAAATGTATGGTCTACCAGGTGCACCGAAAAAAAATATATAGTGAAAAAGTTTTTCCGTAATTGAATTTGAAGAGGCACCTTCATATGTTCTAGATTTATTACACATAAACCGACATATTTTGCCTTTTTTGTTTCCACCTTGATGATTACGGCTTACAGGTCATGGAAATCAAAAATCCAATATCTCAAAATATTACAATAAGGAATTTATAATGCAAAAAAAAATTATTACATGAAAAAAATTAACTTTTCCACGATATTCTACTTTTTTTTATTGGGGTGGTATATATAAAAATGGTTGTGATTTCTACGCAGATCATAAAACAATTTTGACAAAACCCTTACAATTTTATTTTTTTTACACCTGTTTCCTTTCAAAAAAAATAATGTCCTTTCAAATTCATTGTGAAAAAAAAAAAAAGATGAAGCGTGTCACTATCCAAATACTTTCACACATGATTGTATGTGTCAAATATTATCAAATCGAAGCTGGTGTGTGGGAAGTTAGCAGTTAATGCTGGATACAGAAAGCTGGTTTTGGGCCTATTTTAAATAATAATAATTTTGAAATAATCCATTAATGGTTATTTTATCTTCCAGGTTTCTTTTTTCAATTTGAGATCTCAAAACAATGGCTGTTAAATTGGTCATTGTTAAAATCAAAATTGAAATTAAATATGGAAGGTATTATTCCCTTTAATTTCACTGTGCAACTATAACAAGACAATTATTTATGGCTAGCTATATTTCTTTCCTATACAGAAATCAGACATAATGGCACAATTGTATGGAGCGAAATGAGTGCCACGAGACAAAGCTCCGTAAAAAAGATTTGTGTACTTGCAGAGAAGTTTTGTGTACTTGCAGAAAATATTTGTGTACTTGTAAAAGAAAATGTGTGTACTTGTAGAAAATATTTGTGCACTTGCAGAAAATATTTGTATACTTGCAAAAAAGATTTGTCTACTTGCAGAAAAGATGTGTGTACTTGCAAAAAAAGATTTGTATACTTGCAGAAAACATTTGTGTACTTGCAGTCACAAAAATTGTCAAAATCACTAAAATCCTTACATTTGCTCATTTTCGCACTTGTAACACAACAACTTTGAGGACAAAATGTTAACTTGCTGCCTAATATACCCCACCCACTGACAGGTGCCATGATAATGAGATTATTTGTCTTATTCCCTTGACCTGTTAGTTTTCATAATGTTATGGCTGAACAGTATGACATATAGAAGATTAGATCAATTGTAAACATACTAATGCATGCATTTAGGAGACATTGTAAAAGCCAAGCAACGTGAAGTACATGTCAAATAAACTCAGTTTCCAGTTAGGTTCACCTCATTGTTCACAGTAATATCACTTATAACACCAGTGAGTCATGTAGCCGTGGCTTTAAATAAAGCAGGCAGACAGGCATCCAGTTACTGTATGATTCAAATTATATGCTGGGCAATACAAGAGACGTCCCCGACAGAGAGTTGAATGATCACCGGTGCCAGGAAACTGAGGAAAGCCATTTCCGTTATCTAAGAAACATTTGCCTCCCCCTGGGCTTTTTCTGCCGCTTCATTGAGCATACAATCACCAACACACCAATCTGCAGCAACTGCGATGCCAATTCGTCAACATGGACAAGCATCCCTGTAGAACGTTTTTAGAATCCATGCTTGAAGAATTCAGAATATTCTGGAGGATTCTGAAGCAGTCCTCTGTGGGTTTACAAAACAAACTTGCCACTGAATGGAATTTCTCATTGTTGTCATCTGAAATTCGGCAGGTCATGTACTGGATAAAAATCCAAGGAGGGAGGAGGTTACGCAAAGAACCAATGTGATCATATGTAGATTAAATCAATCAAACGCTTTTCCATATGTGAGAAGCTTTGAAGGGCCAGTTAATCAGCAGATATTTTGAGGTACACCTTCTTCTAAGCAGGCCAGATGTTGTAGCAGCTGTTTGGCAGCAGAGGGCAGCAGCAGAAAGGGGACTGGTATATGATGCGAAAGCACGGACAAAATTTTAGACGGCCAGTGATTTTTGGAACTGCACCAGATCGAGCCCAGAAACACAATTCAGTACACTTCCACAGAGAGGTACATTTTCACAATTCCCAAGCATACATGTTTGTTATTTCTGTTGTAGAAAAACACATCATTTGATTTTTTTTCCATATTCTCTTCTGTGTCGATTTTTTCTCATTACACACACAAACAACATTTATTTACGTTTTATATTGATTAACAAGCTCATTGATTAAATCTGTCTCGAGTGTTAGTGCGCATGTACGCGGACAGAGCTGTCCCATGAATCGGCGCATTATACTACGCCAGTGAGTAAATTACGTTGAAAACTATATATGTCCATCTTGGACTCTTTAGCTAGTTAATTATACGGCAAACACAAAACATTGTACAAAAACCGCTGACACGGTCCATGACCAATAAATAATTGTTTCCTACGTCCTAAAAATATAAAATAAAAAACAATAGGCTAATTAAAATAAACACTTTACACCATGATAATGTAGAAGCTTTTTATATTCGTTTGCAATATTTATTTTTTAAGAGTATGAAGTTTACAACCCGCGGCCAGTTAATAATGTATTCAAAACTTATTTTGCTACGTTTTAAATTCACCATATGTTGTGTTTGATGCCTTGAGCTGTGGTGTGTGTGCGCATGAAAGGTGGATTGGCAAGGGTCATCTTCGGGAATAGACAACCAACTATTAACTGAACTTTCTATAGGCCTATATGGTGACATAGAGTAGCATACTTATGCAGGGTTTCTATCTCTCTGGGGTTTATCTGAAACTTTGATACGCCCTCCTCTGGTCCGATGGGGCTTGTTAGGAAGAGACAAGAACGCTAACGCTTTCATCATTTTTTATTTAATTTTAGCGGCACTTTTAGTGCTTTGGGCTAATGAGAATGTGTCTTTACAGAGCTCTTGAACAGCGCTCTGTTGTTTGATCTAATATACACACACTGAATAGCATATACCAAGTCTCTTCAATGGGAGCCCTAAACAAAGTGTTTTTTGTATGTGGTTTAAGTAAAATAGGCTACTTCAAAAAGATGAGCCTGGAATGACCCCCGTCTGGCCGGTGAGCATGTTGGCCAGAGTTAGGGCTGATGGCGGGTTTAGACGGTCATGGCTGAGAAGGCGGAGGAGACGACGCCAGGGCTGGAGACTGAGGTGGGCAGGCAGACATGTTATCAGCACCCTGTTCTGTCAACCCAGTCCAGGCCACAGAAACACACCAAGCTTAACAGACAGACACGGGGCTAGGGCAGGATGCAGTCTAGTTCAAGGCCAGGCTCGAAACAGAGCATAGGACACTACACACATCAGAAGCAAAGAAAAAGCGGTCTTGCAACTATGTACATCTCCTAGCAAATAATTCTAAATATGCTCAAAATTAGTGTTTAACGAGTCATTATTCCCCACTGGAATCGATTGATTGATTGATTGATACTTTCATTCATTGAGTGGTATGTCACCGCCACTCTTCCAGAAAAAGCTTTCATGTGAAGTCCAGAACACACTGAAGCTGAGACAGCACCACAGTGCTCAGCCAGTCAACACATCACTTATCCCAAACAGCAAAGACTGTCTCATGGTGTTATTCGACTCCGATGACACCGCCAGGAAGTGTCCCAAATGGCACTCTGCTTCCTTTTTTACTGCTTTACCTCAGATTAGGACCCTGTAAATTGGTACTAGTGCACTAAACTGGAATTACCGTAGGGTGCAATTTGGAAAGACCCCAAGTCTCTGGAAATCAATCAGTAACAAAACCAGTCACACAAAACCCCTTTTCAGTTGTATCATGGCCGTTGTTATAATCATTACTGATTCAACACTCTTTAATTAACGCACTTCCTAAATAAACAAAAGCAAAATAAGCTGCCAGCTCTAGAACTGGAACAGAAAGAGGACAACAGGCAGAGACGGAGAGAGAGAGAAGATGAAAAGAGGGTGAGAGAATGAGAGAGAATAGGGAATGAATACATCAGTGAGTGAAACAGTGATTTGTACAGCCTGGTTTTAATAGGAGTTCAAGGGAGTTCCCCTGCTGTTTTGGCATAGATGGCTGGCTGGGCCTTCACTGCAGTGAGTAGATACTGAATATGTGACTGGCACCTTCCCTAAAACAGCCAGGCTCAATCATCCCCCATGGACATCATCACTCAGGTTGCCTCCCAAAATGTTACCATATTCCCTACACAGTACACTACTTGGTCAATCAACAGTATTGCACTATGCAGGGTGCAGGCTGACGTTTGGGCCAGTCAGAACGTAGCTAGGGCTTGTGAGGCTAACCATAATGTAATAACAGGACTGTTTCCTCTCAAGCCATAATACAGCTCTGGAGACCGCTGCCAAATCATCCATATCTGGTTTTACTATTGATAGGTATGTTTAGGTTAAATAAACACTGGTTTTATTCCATAAACTACCGTACTGAGAACATTTCTCCCATATTCTAAATAAAATATTGTCATTCATAGCATTTATTTCCAGAAAATGACAAGCCGTCAAAATACCGTGCATCTGGAGAGTATTCACAGCGCTTTACTTTTTCCACATTTTGTCATGTTACACCCTTATTTCGAAATTGATTAAATTTATTATTTCCCTAAACATTCAACAAACAATACCTTATAATGACAATGTTAAAGAAGTGTGTTTGAAATCTTAGCAAATTTATTAAAAATAAAAAACAAAAGAGCCTGGAGTTTGCCAAATGGCACCTGAAGGACTCTCAGACCAGGAGAAACAAAATTCTCTGGTCTGATGAAACAAAGATTGAACTCTATGGCCTGAATGTCAAGCGTCATGTCTAGTGGAAACCAGGCACCGCTCATCACCTGGCCAATACCATCCCTACAGTGAAGCATGGTGGTGGCAGCATCCTGCTGTGGGCATGTTTTTCAGTGGCAGGGACTGGGAGACTGATCAGGATTGAGGGAAAGATGAATGCAGCAATGTACAGAGAAATCCTTGCTAAAAAACTGCTCCAGAGCGCTCTGGACCTCAGACTGGGGCGAAGGTTCATCTTCCAACAGGACAACGACCCTAAGCACACGGCTCACATCCTTCTTCCACTTGATCACATTGTAGAGGTTTTTAATTGAGTTGATTTAAGAAAAATTAGCTGTGGTCTCTTAATCTTTTCCAGAGCTGTATAGGACACAGTTGAGTCAATATTTTAATTGGGTGTGAGACATCTCAGGATTAGACATCGTCAGCCCATAAGGATGTTAACCTCATCAAGATGCCAACATGTACAGGTAAACAGGTAGGCTTATATGAATTCAGATCTTCACTCAGGTGAATTAGACACTTAGGCTTGCATCATACAGTAAATTACACCCTAGTCACTTAGCAGTGCACTAATATGGCCCATGGACCCTGGCCATAAGGAGTGGATTTTATAGGGAATAGAGTGTCATTTAGGAGGAAAAAATCCTGTGTGTATACTTTATGCGGAACATGAAATAATAATATTATTATGCCCTGGTATACAATGTACTGGAGACCAATGAATCTATCCAATATACAGCACATCATGACAAAGACAACACACATTGATTTGTTATTAAAATATATTTCAGTGATTCAATATGCAGTTGCATAGCAAATAAAACAAATGAGCCGATGAAGATGTGCAAAAGATTTGGCAAAAATGATTTAAGGAAGATATTCATTGGTCATAGAGAAATTACACATTTGAAATCTATTGAAGTGGTTTTAAAGAATTAACACTTTTTACTAGTGATAGGCATTTAAGGACTCATTAATGGATTAAGCTGTCAACACAAACTCAGAATTTAAATTTCAAAATAACTCCATGATGATTGACACATTGCTATGCATTGCAAAAATTACTTTATTTGGAAATAATAAATCTAAATGTTGCCAGCACAATATGTTGCTGCTAGAAGGGAAATTAAATTTTGAATGCCCATCATTACAGTTTTAAAATGCATTGCAATGTGTCAAATATTAGTGACAGCTTTTATTTTGTAAAGTAAATTCTGAGTTTGTGTTGACAGTTTGATCCTGCTGCTTGAAGAACAGTTATGGTGCCTTGAAAGCCCATCACTAGTTTTTACACTAATGACTTTGATCAATAGAAAACCGTAGTACCTGTACTGACTACCTCCACAAGCCACCGTCTAAATTATTTTAAGTAAAATGATTTTAGAGAAGTACATTCAATTAAGCATATGCAAATATTCATTTTAGACATATTCTAATGTGGAATGAAAAATAGGTTGAATGTTTAAATAAATGGTTGAAAAGGTTTTTACAGATAAAATTATGGCATTTACACATACCAGCATTAACTGTAAATTATTAGCATTGGGCGAAAGTGGTTACATGCTTTACATTAAACTAACAATTATTATTTTTACTCACATATGCACCGCTTCTGGACCCAAGATGTAAAGAATAAGGCAAACTATGTGTTACTTGTATAAAAATGAAAACATGAACACTTCAGCCCTACTGTGAATGAGGACACTTAGTTAAGCCAACATTTTTTTGTGTGGGACCTATTTCTTACGGTCCCTAAGTTTACAGAGACTGAGAAAAAATCTACATATAAAAGTTTCCTGCCTTAAAGATGAATTCCGGGACAAACAAACTTTTTTTAAACATCACATTTTGGTCTGGCTGTGTAATATGTTGTTTATATTATGTGCATAATCTGAAAGTAGAACCCATATCATATCTTTGCCAGGAGCAGTTTTGATGCCATGGAACACATACCAACACATGACATAGTACAAACATTTTGGGGACCTGTTTTGGCAATTTTACAATCAGTATGCAAAATCCCGGAATGCATCTTTAACTATTGTTATTATCGGTCTGTAATACTGCTACTGCATAGAGGAGAGTTAACCCAGAAAACTGATGCAAAATGGATAGATACTAATATTATGTGGTTAGGCTGTCACACGGACTGTGCTGAAAAATGCCATTTAAAGCATTACAAAATATGACAAACTAAAATAAATGGCACAAAAAACAAAAGTTTGTCACTTTAACATGATAAGTCAGTCATAATTCAGATATAGGACGAGAACATAACTTCAGAAGCTAAACTAGCCAATGGCAATGCAGATTACACAGGAACCAACCAATTTAACAGAGCATATGACATCATCAAACATCTCGCTTCTCCTCTAGGACCATTTCTTACAAACACAAATTAACAAAGTAGTAGTGGCCATCTCTTTAAAAATAATTTCATTTAATTGTAAAGCATCTTTTGCATAAAGCCTGCACCATAAAAATATATACATACAACACTACTCTTCTAATTTTGTTTACTCATGAGAACATTAAACATCTGATTATCTGTATCATCTTTATGTAATCAGCTTTAAGTCTTGAAGCTGACAGGTATGGTTGGTCAGCAGTCGTGTACCGTTCGCATCCCATAGTAGATCCACTGTTGGCTAGGTTCATTGTCTGTTATCTCAATCAGGCCACTATTCTGCATGGCCCTGCTCAATCAGAGTCTATGGGATCTGTTTTTAGACTGAGCGATACGCAAGTGACTTGGGCTCCTCCAGTCCACCTTGGGCCGAGTATTTCTGCTTGTTCACAGGTGTTTTTCCCAATGTTCCTAGATCAATGGTGGTTGTGGGGAATACGTTTGTGTACAAAGAGCTCCGCCATTAATCCACAGTCCCATTCATCTTGCCAATTGTTTACAGTGGTGCCGTACCTACTCCCGTCTCCATAGCCCCTTCTCCTCCTTACTTTCTGGCCGGCCCCTACAGGGGTTAAAGGTCGGTGACTTTATTTTCGAGGGCAGCTGCTATCTGCTGCAGCCGGAGGGTTAGCTGCTTGCTCTGGGCTGCCGGATCTTCTTCCAGAGCCTGTATAATCTAGAGAGAGGGAGGGCAGACACACAGAGACACCGGTAAATACCTTTTCGAAAAAAATGGCGATAATGCTGAGGCATGTTAACGAGGGGGACATGGCCTTAAGTCCACCAAAGCTGCTGTGTAACAAGCTGCTCACCCCGTCATAGTATTTGCTGGCGTACTGGTAAAGCTGGTGCAAGGCAGCCTGGGTATTCAGCTTATCTGTGTGTTGCTGGAGAAGAGACAGATTGAACAAGTCATCTTACTGCTGTACTTTGCAAATATTGATGGGCATGCCCACACACGAGGGCTGGCATGCCAATACAAGCAGTTGCACTGTCCCACGTAAACAGACACTGGGTAAACACACAGATACACACCCTGGAGACCTCAGCCAGGTGAGTGTTCATATCTTGGTCACTGACGGGAACCATCT
>JACXGM010000169.1:0-39372 GCA_016801145.1 Umbra pygmaea
CTCTCTCTCTCTCTCTCTCTCTCTCTCTCTCTCTCTCTCTCTCTCTCTCTCTCTCTCCTAACTAGCAAAACAAAACAATCAGGCCTGTCAGTGTGTTGTACCGTTTTAGTTCTCAGCACGGCAGAAATGCAGCGCAGGCATTTCCAAAACCCCTGGTATTATCTGATCAAATATTCAGTTTGGATGCAGAACAAAAGGATTAGCAAACTCCCTTTAGTGACATCAGAGCCAGGACACCTGTTTCTTGTTCCCCTTTACTGCTCTTGGACAATGCAATTTTAACTTTACAGAGGGAAGTGTGCCCCCTCCTGGCCCTCCAGTGTGCCCCCTCCTGGCCCTCCAACACCACTTCCAGCAGCATCCGGTCTAACATTCATGAGCAGAACTGACCCTGCATTGCTTCAACGCTGTAAGCAATCGGTGCGATGCAGGGAACCAAGTACAGAGGTTTGAGCAACATACGTTCAGTGACTGCTTATTCTTTGTGACCCCCCCCCCCCCATTAATATAGACAGGGCCTGTGAAAAGAGAAACATCCGTTTATCTGGCCAGGCACCGTTTCTCTGGGCCTTGGGTTAAACCTTTTTCCTCAGGAAAGAAACAAAAGAACGCAGACTCTTGTACCCAGCTGCTGTCCTCATTTCACAAAAATTGGAAGCAGAAGGCTGGCAATTACTCCAGTGAGGCTGCGTGGAGGGGGTGGAGGTTGGGGCTGATTATTTTCACCCTCTAGTGGATCTAGCCTCTGGCCCTGGTTTTATAATACTGGACAGGGTTGTTGAGCCGCAGGTCACATCTCTACTATAACTCATTCAGGGCCATCTCAACAACCAGCCAGTATGATCCGACCTCAGAAGTGAGTCGTCCCCGTGTCTCGCCGTCTGTCTCCGGAAGGCTGTGTGATTCGCAGCATGGCGGCAGGCTAATACACAGATCAAAGAGGTCAGTTTTCCCAGGGTTGCTTCCGTCCTCCCAGTCATTATGGAGTCGGGTGTCATTAGCATAGAGAGGGCGGAAGATGAGCTCCCTGGCTCTGTGGAGGAGTGAGGGGACGACGAGGAGGGTAGTCGCTACAGCATTTGGCTAATTTATTAGGACATAACTCCATGTCTTTTACCACCAAGCTCCCTCAAGTTAAGTGCGTATGTGTGTGTGCCTGCATGCGTGCGTGCGTCCTTCGAATCTGAAGCTGCCTGACTAATCGTTTTGTTCAGTTAGCTGATGCGCCGTCTCAATGATGTTGCCTATACCATAAATAAGTTCAAGTGACATGTAGACAAATGTTCATTTGTTGAATGACAGATGTGTAGAATCTCTTCTTAATCACTTCACAGGAACTTTTAGAGGAATTCAGCAGGATAGTGTGCAACATCATTCATAACAGGGCTGCGCCCTACCAACACCCTGTTATGATTAGTTCATGGCTCTTGAACTGGACCCAGGGCAAAAGTAGTGCACTATTAGGGGTTTCATTTGGACCACAGCCAAGAACTCAGAGCTGTCTTTATAATCCAGTGCCTGCCTCCTGCTTATCTCTGGAACAGCGAGTAAAGGACTTAATCGAACGTCATATCAAAACAAAGGAGAAACAAAGCATTTTCCGTTGCTTTCAAGAAGGGTTTTTAAAATGTGCAACTACAGTGATTTGCACATCTAGAGGTAAAATCAATTGTTTTGTAAGAGAAGGAGGAGCCAAAAGTTAACAGTAAGAAGCTGCAGTGTAATCACAACAGTGTGGTGGTAATTACTTACACACACACACACACACACACACACACACACACACACACACACACACACACACACACACACACACACACACACACACACACACACACACACACACACACACACACACACACACACACACACACACACACACACACACACACACACACACACACACACACACACAGGTTTTAATCTGAAGGGATAACAGGACTCTCACACCACAGTCATTTGTCAGTCCTATAAGGTGAAACCATAGAAATTAAATCTATAGAAGTGCCATTCCAATGCTAATAAATGTAGCTGAATGGTCAGAGCGGCAGCCATTTTTACGTGTACCATTCCAGTGCAAAGATCTAGCGCCCTACTTCTGCATTAAACCGATTTGCGTGTTGTTACTGTGACAACTAACAACAGTCGCCATTTTTTTGTGTACTAATCGAATGACCACGCCAAATAGTTTAATAAGGCTCCTATAGATTTAATTTCTATGGGTGAAACCTTTCAGATGGAAGTAAAATCTAGACAGACGACCCTGTGAGAGCTGTTCCACTGTAAAACACCAGCATTCTATGTCCTTGAGTGCAGTATCAAAACAATCAGGCAGTAGTGAAGATCTCCATTATTCACCCTTATCATTTATCTACCCCCTTAAAAATTACACATAGGTACCCCACCATGTTGTCTAAATTATACTGAAAAGAAAGGAAATTGTGTGAATAAAGGCGGAAATGTTTACTGATTATTAATGTCAAACATATTTAAGGGAAATTATCGAATTGATACATCCAGGATGACTGATATCTAAACGCTCTTTCGAGAATCTATGTTTTAAGAATTGAGTTATGGTTCGGCTACAGGCTCTCATAAAGTGCTTAGAATGTTTGATGGATAACCTTGTGTTTATGATATACTAATCCGTAGATCTGTGTAGGATATGCTGGGTGGCTCTCAGAACAGAGGCTGTAAGGTATGACTAATGGCTGTAGTTTAGATATGCATTGCTTAAATCTAATGTGAGCTGGACGTCCTGGAGTCGATCCTAAGGAATAGTTATTTGAAGCCATTGGGGGACTGCAGACTGGCAGGCCTTGGACGGCTTCAGCCCCGCAGGCAAGCACAGAAACCTAGCCAGTCGCATGCATAACGCATAGCATTCTGCCTGGAGCCAGTGGGACACTGTACTCTCGCATATTTATAAGCTTATGAATACTAATGAAGGAATCACTGGCACCAGGCCATGAATCCCGCTCATCAACTATCAGCCCTTGATGATGTAGGCTAAAGCTTAATACGGCTTTCTTGCTGATTGAGTTATCTGAATTCCATTTATGAGGTAACATCCATTACATCATTCTGTCTTTCATAAAGACATTCAGACAATATGACATTAAGTTAGGGTTCTAAATTTGGACCATTCTTTAAGAAATAATGTATTAGACTAATTGTAAAGGCAATCAATATAAGTTATTTATGGGCTGTAACCCATACTATGTTACATATACTGAATTGTTATGTCTTTCTATATTTAAAAGCACAGTTTTGTAATTCTTTCATTGACTGATGTGTTGTTTTGCAGCCACATAGGGAAATACACCTCGCAGGCATGCATCATGAAACGGGAGTTAAGACAAATAGGGAGCCGGAGTGTTTGTAGACATGCAGATTGTCTGGGGAGGAAAAGATCTGGCTCAGCATGATAAAAGGGCAATAAATATGGATCCCCCTATAGCACATAAACATGCAGGCAGTCACCTACAGACTAGAACAGGAATTTCAAGTTCTCAGAGGAGCAGAACTGGTCACTCCATACAGTGGTGAGGGAGGCATGGCAGTAACACTACATTAGGCTAAAACGTGGCCTGTCCCTAAAGGCCCTCATGTCGTCCTACAACGGCTCCATCATGAGTTTAATTACGGGCTGCATCACAGTCAAAGGTGAGTGACCACAGGATAAATTCAGCCAAATCTGTTATCGGGGCATCAATGTCTCCCCTTCACCTTCTCTACATACCAGGTGTCACTGGAAGAATAAAACTAAAGATAATCAAAGCCAGCTGCCAGAGCAATGATCTGTTGCGACTACACAGGTCCACCAGATGCAGCCACACCGTAAAAAGTAATTTGTTGACTCAACTCGCAAAATAAGTAAACATGTTGCGTGGGTTCAACTTAAAATGTCAATTTAAATTTGTATTTTGTTTTATCAAGCATTATTGTTGACTCAACATGATATGAATATTGCACTTGGCAATTTTACTCATGGAGTCAACTTCTCATAATTTTCTGATTAGTTGACTTCAATCCAGATCAGCTAAATGTCTTTGTCCTTCCTCTCTCTCCCTATACATTCCTGTCTCCCTAAATTCTTCTTCTCTCTGTCCTGTCAAAAAACATAACCATCAAGTAACCAGAAAAACATACTTCTGTACAATACATTTTGCACCTTGCTGACCTCACATTATCAAATATTCCTTTCAGTTTTATTCCACCTTTTTTACATACTCCATCGTCTGAAGCCAAAGCATAAGGTCTTCACATGCAACTGCATCTGTGTTTTTATACATGTGACGAATAATAAATCTAAACTAAACAGGCATCAGCAAAGATATTCCTCACACACAAGCAGGCAGCAGGCGCATACAGTACACACTCAACCACCCTCAGGATTGGACATTCATGCTGACAAGTTATGTCCTTTCAATATTACATGCACTGTAAAAAAATGTTCTGTAAAAAACTGTTAAAAGTACTGCTAACAAATATACTAATACTTTTTCTATTATTTTACCTACATTTCCTTCCAGTCAATAACAGAAAATACTTACTATAAACACAGTAGATGTCCGTTAACACGTAGAGCTGATATTACTTTGTAACGGACATCTACTGTGTTTATAAAGTATTTTCTGTAAAATAATAGAAAAAGTACTGGCAGCAAATTTTCCAGTACCCTTTACAGTTTTTTCACAGATATGATTTACAGTGTGAGCTGCATTCTAATGACTTGCTCACCGCTGATGTTGAATTCCGGTTTCGACTGAGAATAAAATCAGCCAATTTATTTCAACAGGATGTTATTAAATTCCCTTTTGAAGATAAACCCTCTAGTGTCTCATCAGTCAGTTGATGTTTGGTTACAACTTGCTCAATACAGTCTAGCCTGCACCAGCTAAACAGTCTAGCCTGCACCAGTAAAGACAAAGTCTAATGCCACACCAAACCAAACCTAGCTAGATCACAGCTAGCCTACAACAGTCCAAATGCTAATGCAAAGCGTAGACAATGGCAGCTCGATTTGGAATGAGACAGTCCTTTATTATGATTTGGAATGAGACAGTCCTTTATTATGATTTGGAATGAGACAGTCCTTTATTATGATTTGGAATGAGACAGTCCTTTATTATGATTTGGAATGAAAATGTGTACTGATAAGACACTAATCCATGCATTTAAATAGAAAATCAGTGCCCCTTAAGAATATCGTTTGACATGTTCGCTGGGTGACTTCTGGTGATTGGTGTTTTACTGTGAGGATGGTTTGCCTGAAAACCTCAAACTCTGCTTTGACTTCAGATTCAACTCAGATCCACAGGACATACTCCTCACGCCGCCTGACGAACCATTATGACTCCTAGTGTGCCTGCACATTCAATCATGGTTGTACACAGTAAAAACTGCAGTGTTGATTTTACTCTTCCTAGATAACATGTAAAAATGAGATTGACTCTGCTCAGAGTTAAATATATTTGAGTGCCTTGGGTTTTATGTCAATAAATCAAATACCTTTTAAGAACAGCAGTTGTCACAAAGTGTTTTGATAGATACCCGGCCTACAACCCTTTAGACAATTTAACTCAATAAATCATATTTTACTCTATTCTGAGTACAGTTGGTGAAAGTGTAATTCCTCCCACAAATGTACCGACTTCCGTCTTGAACAAGCATTGTGATAAGTATCGGACTGCTTGGCAAAACATGCTTGGAGGAAGCATGTGAACAATCTTCGACCATTCCGCACCTGAGAGTCGTTGCCGGCGAGACAAGTCTTAAAGTTCATTTGACATGATAAATTGTGGGGAGAACAAGATTGTGTCCAGATTCTATAACAAATAAAGGGCTTTTACAAGGCCATTGTCGACACTAATCGGTCAAATGTATTTATGGTTGTCTGGTTGAGGTGATGGAGTTCTAAGGAAACCAAAATGAAGTTTTTCTGATGGAAGTGTCACACTTTGTTGTTATTGTGGCCACATCCACTTAGACTATGCAGATTTCTAGACACTTTGGACTGCAGCCTTACATCCTGAGTGAGTACAGCGGTTAAGGCAGTCTTGGACAAGGCATTGAGGTGGCAGCTGGAGATGACATGTCCTGTCTAATGAGAACTGAGTGGATGGTTCCTGCTCTTTAACCGCTGTTGGGATTGCTCGACTAGTGATATACTGTAAGTGTGAGAGTACCGGTTAAGCGTCTGCAGCAGTACAGGCCTGTCTAGTGTCAGCCTGGCCTTGGGGATGCTGGTGCAGGCTACCTCCTCTATAACATCTGCTCTCAATTACTGAGTCAAATCCCCTTAGAATTCCAGAGGGTCTGAACCGACTGGACGACACAAAGCCCTCTGAAATGCACTCGTTCTCTCCTCTGCTGCCTCCACTGACATGCAACGCCTCATCGCTAATCAGTGCTGGAAAAGCTACTCTGCTTAAGCTGCTAATTACTTCAAACTGGAAGAAATTAAGCTTTACTTCAACTCCCCTTAAAGTTCACCAAACATAACAAGAAGTACAAAAAGCAAAACCCTTAGGCACAGAAAATAATTCTGTAAACAAAAGATGCTTTCAAAAATAATTAAAAGAAATGTTCCTATAATGAATGTAAAACTAATACTTTAAAGAGTAGTAAACAGGTAAAAAAACCACAAAACTTTTCTTTGCCAGGTTGAATTCCTTCTACACCCATTTCTGTTTCAGGTAATCAGTTTGGTTCTATCAACTAATTTTGTCACTGATCATTAGCACCTATTTGTTATCTTCGACTCATTATGCAAAAGCCTGTATACCTACAAGGTAATGTTTTTTTTCCTGAAAAGTGTTCTATTCCATAATATGTTACAAAATACAAATCAGTCTCTGTAACATAGTGTTCCTTTTGCACAGTACTCTTCAACATGAATGTAATGACAAATGTCAGATGAAAAACAGAAAACAACAGATCACCTCGGGGTGAAATGTTCAAATGGTGTGTAATTTAGCCTCTTAAAACCTAAAATGACTCAGGGTTTTGATGGAAATTACACTGTTCACACTTTCTAAGACAGTATAAACAAAAATATTTTGCACATACACAAGCACTAGGTGTGCACAAAATAAGTAGATGCACAAGCACATCCTCACCAGTCCTCGCACATACATTCCGACACTATGTGATCCCACTATGACTCACTAGGACACTAAGTGATCTCAAGTGGTGTGTTGGATTAATTTCTGGATGGAGGGAAACTTACTTGAACTGGTGGTGTTCTCTCGAGCTGCGGATCTTGTTGGAAAATCGCTCTGCCAGTTTCTCCAGGCTGCGGGAGTACTCCAGCTGGATCTCAGCCTTGCGACGGAAGAACTCCTGCAGGTCTTGCAGCAGCTGGATACGAGACTCGGACTGCTGTTCCAGGCACTTGAACTGCTCCACCAGCTGGTTACGGATCTCTGTGCATTAAAACATAGGACATCATCATCAGCCATAACCGGGTCATCATGTTAAACAGACCATGCTATGTGGCTGGATGCATTCAGACCTCTGAATACTGTCACTTTCAATTTGAAGTACTGGCACTGGAAAAGGAATAATGTTCAAAGCAAGTTGAAAATTAGAAATATATTTAAAAGAAAAGTATTAAATCTAAAGTACATATAGTAAATACAACATCTGATTTTTTAAGTATACATTAGCCTACAAACAAAATGCAAGTGTCAACATTTTGCTAATGAATGTTTTTTGAGCTTTTATATTAAAATATTTGTAAAGTGTTGTAACAGGGTACTGCACCCCATCTTTGTGTATGTATTTTTGTGTGTCTTTGAGAAAGACAACGATTGTGGCCTATGAAGCACACTCCGCCAAGTGGTTCTGTTATCATAATCAGATTATTTTTTAACTGTGAAATATGTTACTGAAGGCAGTGAAATCTTATTAACACACACAGTTTCTACTTGCGTCCACTGTGGTTATATTTTCTTTGAAATTACTGCCATTTGGAAGGGATTTTTTCCCCCCACTTGCACACCTAACCACCGTGAAATATCCTGTCACATTTCTCCAAGCAGTTTACTGATTTAACATAGAGGTCAAACAAATAGGTTGTTCCCACTAGCAATGCCATCAATCAACACCACGCATGTTGTCTAAAAGATTGAAAGTATACATTCAGTCCTTGATTGTGTATGGTAGCAGTGTCTTCTGTTTCCGACTTGGTTTCCCCTGATCCCACCTCAGGCTATAGGAAGTGTCGCACTGGGACATTTCAGCAGCAGGTCTCTAAAGTTCACACAGTGATTATTGTTTTAATCAAGTAGGATTGTTACAAAATGTGCAGTGTCTAGTGTAAAGAGAACACTGTGCTATAATGTAGGAGGAGAGGAAAACAATCCAAAAAAGTGACTGAATTCACATTAGAACTCTTGTAATGTAGTATTATGGCTTCAGAGCTGGGCTGAGCTACAGTACATGAGCTCTGTGAGAACAAGCTTTAGGAATTCCTACAGCAGTGGACCTACTGTATGATCAAACTAGGTGTTTCATACCCTGGCCTGGGCATAATCCTGTATCAGAAACTGCCATGAGGGAAACCAGACTAGCAGTCTGACTGCCGATTCTTGACGCTGGTGGTTACCCAGGAGAGAAACCTGAGTCTCTGTAAGCTTTTGTAGGGTTGTCATTGAGATCCAGCTATTTTACTGGCCTAGGAACAAAGACTGACCTATTTAAAGGAACAAACCAGCAAACCTCAGATTTCTCTTTCGTCATAAAAAGCTTCTATAGACTAGTGGGATTAAAGGGAAATGTTTCATTTTAGCACACCACTTTGTGACTTGCCGTGCCACCCCGGTCCCAATGTGATCACTGTATTAAGATTTATGATTCCACAAACCTATTCCTAAAGTGTTAACTATGATGCAGTCCATGTCTCCTGGCAGAGTTATATACAACCCCAAATCTGAAAAAGTTTAGTATGAAAAATGCTATAAACATAAACAGGAGTGATTTGTAAATGTATTTTGACTTGTATTTACATTAAAAAAACTATAAAGACAAGGTATTTGATCTTTCGCCTAAGCAACGGCATAGTTCTTTACAGAGAATGTTTATTTTTTAAATTGATGCATGCAACACATAAAAAAAACTGGGACAGGGGCAATTTAGGACTAGCAGCGATGTGATAGGTTGAAAAAAGGTGATATAAAACAGGTGAGGCAATCATGTAATAGTATATAAGAAGCCTCCATAAATTGTCTAATCCTTCAAGAGCAATGATGGGTTGAGGGTCGCCAATCTGCCAACAGATGTGTCAGCAAATAATCCAACACTGAGAACAACAATCCCTATAGACAAATTGGTAGGATTTTGGGCATTTCACCTTCTACAGTGCACAGTATAATGTAATTAAAGAGTCAAGGATTCCAGTCAAATCTCGGGGTGTGAAAAGGGCAAGGCCAAAAAATGAATGCGTATGATCTATAATCCCTCTGACGTCATTGTCTTAAAAATCGTCATGATTCTGTCATGTATATCCTGACATGGGCTCAGGATACTTACGTAAACCTTTGTCAATCAACACCATTCGCACCTACATCCACAGATGCAAGTTAAGGCTTTATTGTGCAAAGCAGAAGCCATACATAAACACTGTCCAGAAGCACCACCGACTTCTCTGGGCTTGGTCTCATCTGACATGGACAGTAGCACAGTGGAATCATGTTTTGTGGTCCGACGACAAAACAGTCATGTTCTTTGGGCCAAAGAGGAAAAGGACCATCCAAGCGCTAGGTCCAAAAAGCCAGAGTATGTTATGGGGGAGTGTCGCTGCCCATGGCATGGGTAACTTGCACATCTGTTAGTGCACCATTAATGCAGAAAAATATGTACACATTTTAGAGCAACATACATATGCTGCCATAATGAAATCGTCTTTTCCAGGGGCGTCTCTGCACTTTCCAGCAGGACAACGCCAAACCGCATTCTGCCCAGATTACCAGCGCATGGTTGCATAAGCAGAGAGTGCAGGTGCTAGCATGGCCTGCCTGCAGTCCTGACCTGTCTCCGATTTAATATGTGTGGTGCATTATGGCAACGAAGACCCCGTAGAGTTGTGTAGTTGAAGACATGCATAATGCATGAATGGGGAAAATTCCACTTGCTAAATTTAACCGTTGTCTTCCATGCCAAAACGCTTAATATGTGTTATTAAAAGAAAAGGCTGACATTACACAGTGGTAAGTAAACAAATTTCAAATGACTCTTTTTGTTAGTTTTTTTGCATTTTCAGTACTGTCCCAACCTTTTCAGAATTGGAGTTGAACATTTGCAATCACAAAAGAAAGCTACAGACAGATCACTAACCAAACATGTCTCTTCCAGGTGTGCACATGAATTAAAGGATGAGCGAAGTTGAACATTATATTTATTACTTGAAGAACACAAAACAACAAACAGGAATCGAGACAGCACTTCATAGGCAACACACAGTAACACAAACAATCAAAACAACAACAAAAAAATGGAAACCTGAAATGAGAAAAAAGAAATATAACAAATATTAGCCATATTGCACAGCTCTAAATTTAACATTACATTTGATATATCAAAACTTTAAGCCATAAAGTCCCTTTTACTTTTGAAATCAGAAGTTAAAACAGCACTATGAAACTTCTATTAATTTTGTTCTGTCGGCCTGAATTATGAGTAGATTTAAAAAAATATTTTTATATAAATGTTTTTACTGAACACAGGAATAATCCAGGGACAATATAACCAATTTCTGAAAATACACATTACTTTGACCATATTATGCATTCGTTGCTAGTTAGATATATATTGTGAATGTCTATTTTCTATATTTTGTATTATTGTATTATTTGTATTATTACCTTTACTGGTAAATTGTTTAACTTGGGTCAAACCTTTCGGGTAGCCTTCCACAAGCTTGCAACAATAGGTTTGGTGAATTTGGTGAATTTTGGCCCATTCCTCCTGACAGAACTGGCCTCCTTGCTAACACACTCTTTTTCAGTTCTGCCAACAACTGTTTTATAGGATTGAGGTCAGGGCTTTGTGATGGCCACTCCAATACCTCATTGTTGTCCTTAAGCCATTTTGCCAAAACATTTACATTTTTGTTTCTTTAGAGAAGAGGACTAGAGCCAAACCGATTAATAATTTTTATATTAAAATATTTGGTGGTTTAACAATCAGATATTCCGATATATTGGCCGATATATATAAAAGAAATCCAGAAATAAGTAACAAAACATAAACAGATTTCCCTTACATTAGTTCTTTGTGGTTAGATAATATGATAATACACTTTAAAAATAAACTTGTTTGTTTTATTGTCACAACAGAACAGAGGAACATCAAAATATATTAAAGTTCTGATTAATAAAATGTATAAAAATACAAATGAAACTTAAAGTCCTTTGAACAAAAACTCGAAGTTACCAGCTTTAATAGACTTAATAGCTTCGTAAATATACCTTTAAACAAGACTGGAAAGAAATATTCTGTTAAGTTCTATAAGTTCTGATAAATAACAACAACAGCAAAATATAAACTATATACAGTACTGTATGAGGTAGTGAACTGAATCAGTCAGTCCTCAATAGCCGCCTATATTTGCCTAATATCGGCTAATAATATCAACCCGCCGATATATCGGTCGGGGAGTCTAGAAATCTAGACGCACCCTAGTGGCAGCAAATATAAGTTGCAGCTAGGGTCAGTCTAGCAACTCTCCGTTGGCTTGCGAGCTGGAAAAAACTAATTCTTGTCAGGCCAATCACATCGTGTATAGAGTCGGTGGGCGGGCTTAACGTAATTATCGGAAAACATAGAAGATGGCTGCTGCTGCTGGCGAACAGCTGTTTTTCTAATTGGCTTGGCGGCGACTCTTGAAGACTTTGAGTAAAGCTTATCTTTGAGAAAAGGACAAAAAACGACACTGAAATCATTCTTACAAAAGATGTGTTCGTAGTTTTGCCGACCGGGATACTTTGTTGCTCTGGTTGGTTGTAGCACTGTCCTATTTCGTGCAGAGGGAATTTGAAAGACAACCGTTTATCCCGCCCCTCGGATTGAGCACTGCCAATGGTGAGTTCCCAGACCCAACATCTTGATGTGGGTTTGACTTGTCAGGCTATTGGTCGGGCTCTACAGAGGACATTTCTCCAAAAACTACCCACGGGTAGTTGCAAACTGTAGTCTGGCTTTTAAATGGCAGTTTGGGAGCAGTTGCTTCTTCCTTGCTGAGAGGCCTTTCAGGTTTTGTCAATATAGGACACAACTTACTGTGGATATAGATACTTTTCAGCTGCGGTCAGTGGATCTTAATTGGGGGCGATGTGCATTATGTTCGCGACCAGAGTGAATGGATCTCGCATTACCGTCCGGACTGGGGGAAACGGAATGGTATCACACAATGGGTTTGGTGCGTTACACACCGTTCAATTCACTCCGGTCCTGATTGAATGAGAGCCCTGTGTCCCCAATTAAGATCCATCAACCGCGGCTGACACTTATGTTTCCTCCAACATATTCACAAAGTCTTTTGCTGTTGTTGTGGGATTGATTTGCACTTTTTGCTCTCCTCCTTTCTGAGCGGTATGACAGCTGTGTGGTCCCATGTTGTTTATACTTGAATACATTGTTTGTACAGATGAACGTGGTACCATCAGGCGTTTGGAAATTGCTCCCAAGGATGAACCAGACTTGTAGAGATCTACAATTGTTTTTCTGAGGTCTTGGCTGATTTCTTTTCACAAAGTAGATGTCCTAACCAACTTGCCAAAACTATAGTTTGTTAACATGAAATATGTGGAGTGGTTGACAAATGAGTTTTAAACGACTTCAACCTAAGTGAATGTAACCTTACGACTTCAACTGTAAATCCATGACGTCATCATGCACTTCGTTTTAAAGTCAGCTTGGTGGAAAAAACACATTGGTGGGAAAAAGTCCTTTATGCAGATTTTATGAAAACCTGCATTCAATTTTCTAACCAGATGGATGGAAACCTGGCTAATGTGGCTTCATGTACTCTAGGAAAGCTCCAAATTATAAAAGATCCTTTTAAAGTAGCGTTGTCATAGGACATTTGACATAACACTGGCCCTGGGGGTGATATTCTACACAGAACTACCACAGCAATGACAAAGTCTATGTTTCCAAACTGTGAAAGGTGTAATTTTGTCAGCCAAGCCCTTCCCATGGATATATATACAGTCTTTGACTTTGCGAAGGGAAGCAACTGGAGCAGGGCTGTTGTGCAGGGTAGAGTTTTTGTCCCTGTGATGTTGTGCCGCCTGGCCCCAGCCCCGAGCGACATGCTACAATCTGTGGTTAACCACTGTCCCAGCCCTTCTCCTAGGCCAGAGGCCTCCTTTCCTCCCATTTTCCTGCCAGTTTCTGTGGCTTCAGCCTGTAAGAGCCTACCGAGAACTCCTACAACCAACAGGGGAGATGCATTTCTACTACTACAGCACACACATTCCAATCCCTATTTCCAAGTTTGAACGACTGGCTGTTTTTCTTCCTTTCTTTTATATGTTTACTCTCATTGCCTCATTTTATTTTTCAGCATGTAGAGTAGGCTATCCACTGACAAAACAACAGGAGCTAGGTAAATCAACCCAGAAACATTTGACACAAAAATGGCAGGGAGGATTGTTTTTTCTTTTTCTCCGAGCTGCCAGCTGCTGTGGTGGATTTGACAGAACCTTGGGAAAATAGGTCACGCGCGCCAGAAGTGTGTCCTCGCCTCTTAGAAACAAGATAATAATTATTTCCAGTATTCGTGATTCCTAGCTCTGTCTCTTTGAAGCTTTTGAAACCTCAGTGGTTCTTTTCAACCAGTAAAGAGAAGAAATGCTGTGAATGTAGGCCTTTAGTAACAGACAGTGCTTTGCCCTTTTGAACAACACCGAAACAAGATTTGTAGCCAGCATGACATCCGTTCAAAGCAAAATATTCAAAACAGAATCTTTAAAGGAATAAAAAAATAAACATTCTGGATTATGTATAAGCATCTATAAAAAAATCTATTACAAACACACCCTGCTTGACTAGTGGCTACTGAGTTATTTTAGAACAATCAAGAAGTTATATAGAAAAAAAAGAAAATGGGAAGAAAGCATTTCAAACAGCGTTTATTCGTGCGACTCCTGCCTGCGTTGGGGAGGGGAGATTGCGTTAATTCAAGTCCTGAAAATAAACAAGAGCTTTACTAATTAGATGTGGGTCATAAGCACCCCCTTTAATTAAAGGGTCCAATTTTCTTGGCTTTAATTCTGTTGTTTGATTAGGCGATGCAGCTGCTAAATACGGAAGCAGCATGTCTTCGTGACAAGTTTTCCGATTGTAAACAGACGTGTCTTCTCATTGCGGTGGCAACCTCAGTCAAAAGAAATAAGAGTAAGCGGGAGATCCTTCATCACTACTGGGTTCCTCATTGAGGGTTACACGCAGCCTTTCAATTACACAATGTGGATGAAGAAGGAGGATAGGAATGAAACAGAAATAGCCTTGAGGCTATCCTACCACAGTCTGACTCTAGTGATATCGATAAACTGTTTCCAATGAAATGCCTACCTTTTTCTACACAGTTCTATAGTGATCCACAATTAATGGTCTAATTTAATCACTTATGTTTAGTGTTTGGATGTGTATCTTTGTGTAAGTATGTGTATTCTTATGGAATAACTGCCTCAAATTTGCAATCTATAGACCATTCTAGATACTGCATATCTTCTCTAATGATGGGCTGCCAGGTCTTTACTGTAGTCAAATTCATGTTGTTGTTGGCATCCTTTTGTTTTAAATATAATCTTCATCATTTAAGTATGGATTTTAACTAGCCAAGTCAAAAACATTCCACTTTTTGTCTCTGACAATCTATTAGCTGCAATGGCATAAGGTTTGGGGTGATTGTTTTGTTGCATGATGGTGTGCCCTTCAATAGGTTTTGAGGCTTTTACTTGTACTTTTCAGCTTACAAGATGTGTCTGTACACTTAAAAACTAATTCTGGTTTTGCTTTCACCAGTTACATTATCAATGAAGATAAGTGATTCAGTTCCAGTGGCAGATATACAGTTTATGCCAAAGCCATAACAAACCCTCCACTATATTTCACATGTGAGATGGTAGAGTAGATCTGGGCACTTCCTTTATATCTCTCCACACATTAATCTGGGATGTGTTAAACTTTGTCTCATCTGTTCACAATAACTTTTTTCAGAACAGGATTGGTTTACTCTTACTATAACCTGGCCATCATGTATATTGGATTCATTCAGGATCGAAACCTGGCCATTTTGTTTATACATTAAATGTTTTTTTTTGCTTTCATTGGCACCAATTAGATCTGCCTCTTGACATGCACTAATATTGAACTGAATACTAGAATGAAGAGTAAACAATAATAGCACACGTATACCTACACAAATTGTATGATTAAACACATGACTAACCAGACATACTGTTTCTTTCAACACAATTGTCC
Organism: Umbra pygmaea; assembly: GCA_016801145.1. Classification (NCBI taxonomy): domain Eukaryota; kingdom Metazoa; phylum Chordata; class Actinopteri; order Esociformes; family Umbridae; genus Umbra; species Umbra pygmaea. The sequence continues at coordinate 15,496 of JACXGM010000169.1, forward strand.
AAATATTTTTTGTGCTCTGTAATTTAACTTTTTTACATTAGCGTAAAAAAATAATGAAAAAAATAATGTACATTTTAATCCAAAGACCTTTTACATTGACCTTTTACATCAAGTTATTATTTTAGCTGTCTAACACAACACATTGGAGTTGAACTTAAATAATGAGTACCAGCTGAAAATGCAGACTTCAGCTTTAAGGTAAGAATTGTCTAGGAATTATAACACTTTTTATAGGTGGTCTCCCCACCAGTATTAGTGGCTCAAAAATATTTTGACAAACAAACATAATCATGATTTAAAATGTTCCAATTCTTGGATGCAGATCCTTTTCAGTCACAGACTCCCTAAAATCTGGAACCCATAGACATCATCAGATGCTGTGTATCTTCCTAGACATCATCAGATGCTGTGTATCTTCCTAGACATCATCAGATGCTGTGTATCTTCCTAGACATCATCAGATGCTGTCTATCTTCCCAATGTTGTAACATTCTAGTATTGTGGGTGTAGCCGGTCGTACCTGGGGGTTTAAGAAGGCAGTGTCCCTGGTTCATAAAAGGATGGGGGAACTAAGTTTAGGAATAGCTTTTGCTCCTGGGCGGAAGGGATACTACGTGGTACGACTCGGTTTAGGTTGACGTCTGGCGAACGCGTAGTAAGCTAACATTTTTGTGATATATTAGGGATAATTGTGGGGTTATTTGATACAGCGTTGTGTCTGACTGAAGCTGGTGTATTGTTGGCAGTGTTCGGGAGACTGTGTCCGGAAAGACGGTCTATCAGGGGGGCTTGGTAATGATTTATGATTGAATAAATTGGTTCTAAAATGTATGTTTAATATTAATAAATAAATAAATATTTATGTTTTAATAAGTGTATTGTTGTTTTGCAACGAATGGCGAGAAGCCATCGCGGCTCTCATGTTAAGTGTAATTTGTACCAATTTCGATTTAGTGTGCTGGGTCTAGTTCTATTGTCTAGTCCACCCGGGCAGTTGTGCAGTAATACAGACAAAATATCTGGGGTTGTCTTGGCAGGTGGACTAGTATCTTTTTCATTTTTGTTATATGTTTGTTTGTATCTTGTTTTGTCACCACTTCCCTAGGGTTCTCTGAGTGGCCGCACCCGAGCCTAGGGCATGTGAGTGGAGGGCAGAGGCGAGGTATTTAACCAGGTTTGATTAACTCTGTGTGGTTTCCTAAAAGACGTATGGCTATTACTAATATGCTATTTCTCACGAGTTTTAAATTGCAGTGCTTACAGTTTTGAAATGCAGTGCTTACAGTTTTAAATTGCAGTGCTTACAGTTTTGAAATGCAGTGCTTACAGTTTTGAAATGCAGTGCTTACAGTTTTGAAATGCAGTGCTTACAGTTTTGAAATGCAGTGCTTACAGTTTTGAAATGCAGTGCTTACAGTTTTGAAATGCAGTGCTTACAGTTTTGAAATGCAGTGCTTACAGTTTTAAATTGCAGTGCTTACAGTTTTGAAATGCAGTGCTTACAGTTTTGAAATGCAGTGCTTACAGTTTTGAAATGCAGTGCTTACAGTTTTGAAATGCAGTGCTTACAGTTTTGATATGCAGTGCTTACAGTTTTGAATTGCTGTGATTACAGTTTGGATTGTAGTGTTCACACTTATTTCGCCCTGCTTCTACTCTAGGGTGCTGGCAGAGGGGCAGCATACTCAGTGTCATATAATTTGGGGTGTGTTGTATATCATTTGATTGATAAATCTTGGCACTTTTGAATCCAGTGTATGTCATTTATTTGACACACCTGTTTAGAATCCAATCAGGGTTACATAGGCAAGGAGTCAAATGCAGGTTGTCCAGTGAGACCATTTTATGGCGAATTCCTTGTTTAATAAAGCCAACTGTCAAATCTGTGGGCGACAGTATGCCAATGTAATAATACAAAGACCAGGTAACACGTCCCCCAGCTTAGACCCAGGCTGAGGGGAAGTTACACTGGTGATGCTCTGCCAGGTACACAAGGGGTCCCTGGAGAGTGATGTGGCAAGGTGATTCAGCTTATGTATCCCAAATAGATGAAAATGTATGCTGCTTCATGCTGGAGGTCCGGTGAAAGTCAGAGAACCCATAGTCAGGCTCAAACCACTGACTATCATGATGCAGATTTTCCTGCAAGGCAGCGACTGAGCCCACTACACCACGCAGAACCCCTATGTTTCATCAGAACTATAATAAATTAATATAGCATCTCATGTCTCAAGATGACCATCTTATTTTAAGGTCTGTGCATCTCCATTATACTGAGGTACTGTTCAGCTATCATGCTTCTTCTATGCGGTTCATATTTAAAACAAACAATTGTACTAATGCAGTAATTGCTGCAGATATTAAAGAATGTAACTTTTATGTAAAGCCAAAAAGATGAGGCAGTATTACTGTCTCTCAGTGTACGCTACTGAAAGTGTCATTTATTATGCAGTAAACAAGTAGACTGATTGGCTTTTGTGGAGATGCATCAATCCACAAGCACTTGAATATCCCTGAGCTGGCTCCTCTTTATTGATGAAACTGTATATCTGGAGAGCTGGAATTTGTCTGTATGTAGAGCAAGTAGGTCTGCGATATAGAATGTATACTATACATATATTCAGAACAGAGGGAAAGATTTTCTGAATGGAAGTATGAAAAACTGTAGTAGTGTGCAATGGTCATTTAAGTAAATGTGTTTTAATGTATGATTTTCAAATTATAGGGCGTACTATAGGGCGTACAGTTGTGCTCATAAGTTTGCATATCCTGGCAGAAATTGTAAAATTTCTGCATCGATTTTGACAATATGAATGTAATGTAAGGACAGTGATAATTTTTTATCCATTAATTACACTAATCGGATAGCTTTCACTACACACTCGGCGACAAACACACTGGTATCATTTTATTTACAAGTGTCTACTAGGTAAAACCCCACCTTACCTAAAATCGTTAAACTCCAGAGCTACTCCCTCTCTTAAACTGGGTTCAAGCAGGTGTATTTTTCTGATAGCCACAAAAGCCTGCACCTGCTTTGGCTGCATCTCCTTCCAGTTCTCGGCTGCTAATAATTGGAACATACTACAAAAATCATTGAAACTTGGATTCACTGTCCCTCTAATAACCTTCAATGTACTACTATCAAATCTACTGTCAGACCTTTGTACATGTTGACTCCACCCGCTCTTTTTGGCCGTTAACCTGCATTTTGCACACTCTCACCTGCACAGCTGTCTTTGTATGTGTTGCACACTCTCTTTCCCACAGGCTTGGTCATTATGCCACCTACTCTATTGTTATTTCTGCACTGCCACTTTGTATTCTGATTAATCTACCTCTAGCTTAGACCCTCAGTTTTTCCACTGACTTTATAGTATTCTGCCATGCCACTGTCTCTACTAAATATCTAACTCCATATGCTGACATTTGTTGCACTACCTGTACAAATTATTGTTTAATCTGAAGATCTGAAGTAATCCTGTTTTTATTATTTTGACTCTGTACATTGTCTTGTAATGTATGTGTAACTACCAAATATCTACCTCCAAATGCTGACATTTGTTGCACTATCTGTACAAGTTCTTGTTTAATCTGAAGATATGCACACTGTATTCCTGTTTTATTATTTTTACTTCATACTTTCTCTTGTAATGTATGTGTAGCTTTTGTCTTCTGCACCTCAAAGCTTTTATCTTCTCCAGGTTGCAGTCTCAAATGAGAATCTGTTCTCAACATTCTTACCTGGTTAAATAAAGGTTAAGTAAAAAATGGAAAATTTAAAAATCACATACCGGTAGTTGTTTGGCTACTTTGTAAACCATATTGATAACAGAAATCACCCAAATGGCCAGGATCAAAAGTTTACATACCTTTATTGTTTGTCCTTGTTAAAGACACTCAAGGTGACACACAGGTTAAAATGGCAATTAAAAGTTAATTTCCCACACCTAATTAAATTGCAATTAGTGTATGTGTAGAAATAGTCAATGAGTTTGTCAGCTCTCACATAAATGCACTGAGCAGGCTAGAAACTGAGCCATGGGGAGCAGAAAAGAACTGTCAAAAGCCTTGCATAATAAGGTCCTGGAACTGCATAAACTTGAAAAAGGATATAAAAAGACATCCTCTCATACAATGGCTCCGACGCACATGCTGTCACTGCTATGTTGAATCTGACTGTACAGTGTACTGTACTGTGTTTCAAGCTGTTGCAATTCCAGTTCTTCAACATTCATACATGTAAATTTAAATAGTCAGAAATTGAGGAACAGGAGATACAGTGGGGCAAAAAATATTTAGTCAGCCACCAATTGCACAAGTTCTCCCACTTAAAAAGATGAGAGAGGCCTGTAATTTTCATCAAAGGTACACTTCAACTATAAGAGACAAAGGGAGAAAAAACTGTCCAGAAAATCAAATTGTAGGATTTCTTATGAATTTATTGGTACATTAAGGTGGAAAATAAGTATTTGGTCACCTACAAACAAGCAAGCCTCTCCTTTAAGAGGCTCCTCTGTCCTCCACTCGTTACCTGTATTAATGGCACCTGTTTGAACTTGATATCAATATAAAAGACACCTGTCCACAACCTCAAACATTCACACTCCAAACTCCACTATGGCCAAATTGTAGATCTGCACCAAGCTGGGAAGACTGAATCTGCAATAGGTAAGCAGCTTGGTGTGAAGACATCAACTGAGGGAGCAATTATAAGAAAATGGAAGACATACAAGACCACCGATAATCTCCCTCGATCCGGCGCTCCACACAAGATCTCAACCTGTGGGTCAAAATGATCACAAGAACGGTGAGCAGAAATCCCAGAACCACACGGGGGGGACCTATTGAATGACCTGCAGAGAAATGGGACCAAAGAAACAAAGCTACCATCAGTAACACACTATGCTACCAGGGACTCAAATCCTACAGTGCCAGATGTGTCCCCCTGCTTAAACCAGGCCATGTCCAGGCCCATGTCCAGGCCCATGTCCAGGCCCATGTCCAGGCCCATGTCCAGGCCCATGTCCAGGCCCATGTCCAGGCCCATGTCCAGGCCCATGTCCAGGCCCGTCTGAGGTTTGCTAGAGAGCATTTGGATGATCCAGAAGAGGATTGGGAGAATGTCATATGGTCAGATGAAACCAAAATGGAACTTTTTGGTAAAACCTCAACTCGTCATGTTTGAAGGAGAAAGAAGGGTGAGTTGCATCCAAAGAACACCACACCTACTGTGAAGCATGGGGATGGAAACATAATGCCCTGGACCTGTTTTTCTGCAAATGGATGGGGACGACTGATCCGTGTAAAGGAAAGAATGAATGGGGCCATGTATCGTGAGATTTTGAGTGAAAAAAATCAGCAAGGGCATTGAAGATGAAACATGGCTGGTCTTTCAGCATGACAATGATCACAAACACACCGCCCGGGCAACAAAGTGGTTTCGTAAGAAGCATTTCAAGGTCCTGGAGTGGCCTAACCAGTCACCAGATCTCAACCCCATAGAAAATCTTTGGAGGGAGTTGAAAGTCTGTGTTACCCAGCAACAGCCCCAAAACATCACTGCTCTAGAGGAGATCTGCATGGAGGAATTGGCAAAAATACCAGCAACAGTGTGTGAAAACCTTGTGAAGACTTAAAGAAAACATTTGACCTCTGTCATTGCCAACAAAGGGTACATAACAAAGTATTGAGATTAACTTTTGTTATTGACCAAATACTTATTTTCCACCATAATTTACCAATAAATTAATAACAAATCCTACAATGTGATTTTCTGGATTTATTTTCTAATTTTGTGTCTCATAGTTGAAGTGTACCTATGATGAAAATTACAGGCCCCTCTCATCTTTTTAAGCAAAATTGATGGCTGACTAAATATTTTTTTGCCCGACTGTAAGTCTGCTTTAGAGAAATATTCTCTCGCGCAATGCATCTAAATCTCTCTGACACTCACACATTAAATTAAATCACAACATTTATTTTTGCATACTTTAGACTACTTAAAGTATTGACAAACAAATAAGCACTTGCACTGTGTAAACAGAGCATGTGTCAGCGTGACAGAGTTCACAAGTCCACACTTTCTGAAATGTACCCTACTGTGATTGACGTTTTGTGACAGATTTTGTGCCTCCCCCTGTCTCCTTTATCATATGTTTTTTCTATGCCCTAAGCTGAGGGACTACGGGTACCCTGCCATTCTACCGGACCATTTCCAAGAATAGACCAATCAGTTACAAATTAAAGTACTTTTGTGTAAGTTCAGGCATAACATTCTAGGTTATTGAGGTTAAGGTTAGCGTTAGGTTAAGGTAAATAGACTTTTTGTAAATTTCGTAACCGTATGAGGCATGACTATGGAAATTTACATGTGTAGGAATTTCTTGTTTTGTGCAATTTTTTACGTATCGCCATGAGAACAGCCTGTTTTTTGGGGTTCCAGAAGACTTGCTCTCATTAAACAATAAAAATGTAGACATAGTTACCTTTACATCACTGCTAGCTCAACATAGGATTCTGTTGCATTGGAAGCCTTCATAGCCTCAATCAACTTCTCGGTGCCTGAGTGACAATATACATACAAAGATAACCTATGTTCAAGATATCTGTCCGTATAGTTGGTGAGTGTAATCATCCCACACATCATCTGACTAATGGCTTCCGTGTTGGATGAGCAGTGTGAAAAGAATGGGCCAGATCAGCTACATGTGCTTGGATGAACCATGTGAACACCCTTTACCATCCTAAATCTGCCCAGGGAGTTGTGGTGCTGCCAATAAGGCAGTGGGAAATGGACCAATTGGGAGGGGACAAAAATGGGGAAGAAACACAACAAAATGATATTTTTGTTGTGTAAGGACCTGAAGCAAGCAGTTCATGTGAGGAAACACACAAACATCCCAGAGTTGAAGCTGTTGTGTATAGAGGAATGGGCTAAAATTCCTTCAAGCCGATGTGCAGGACTGATCAACAGTCACCGGAAATGTTTAGGTGCAGTTATTGCTGCACAAAGGTGTCAAACCAGATAGTGAAAGCAAAGGCTCACGTCACATACTTATAATAACTCACAGATATTTAGTAAAGGATAATTTTCCTTTTATCAATTAATAAATGACCAAGTATTATATATTTGTCTCATTTGTTTAATTGAGTTCTTTTCATACTTCTAGGATGTTTCAGGTCATACTTTTATGCAGAATTATAGAAAATCCTAAAGGGTTCACAAACATTCAAGCACCACTGTATATGTAAATGTCTGTGATGACAGTGTCAGAGTAAGTTCATTTGTGTTGCTTTCTTTTCGTTCCACTCACATTAGACATTAGCACAGAACAGACTGCATAGATAAGGATATATCCACTCAATGAATCATCACCTCCACGTGTTAAGTACCATCACCAAACTGGAACAGAACAGGAATTAGAAAGCCAGTCTATCAGTCATACCAGAGCAGCATAACCTCCCACAACAATACCAGGATGTAAGAGATCCCTGAACTTTGACCTCCCCACACAAAGAATCGCTTAACAGCAGGGGTAATGTCTGTTAAGCAACCAGCACAGTGAGCAGGGAGGAAAGAATGGACAGAAATAGTCAGCCCTAAGCCAGGCCCGGTGCAGGTTGGGGTGGGGGAGGGGGGCCTACTGCACAATTTCCTGATTTTGCTTCAAGTTCTTCATCTCAATCTGACATTCATTTTCCTCTGGTTCCCTCAGAAAATCTGGAAAATTCCTGGTAACTGCAGTATGGAAATTCACATGGCAACGCATTATTCAACAACTCTTTAAAGAGGGTCACTGAATTTAGCATGTAATGGTGATTCTACACAAAGGTCAACTCTCTGTCCCTAAGGTCTTAATTTTTCCAGTGTACGTAGCAAACTGTCTGAATTATGGTCAATAGAACTTCAATCTACCTCAGTAAATAATATACCGGTACATGTGGGTTTTTGTTTAGCAAAACCAGAACAAAATATACTGACTACATCCAATGTTCAGAAAGGTGGAGTTGTAGTATGTAACAGTAATTGTTAAAACATGACTTTCCCAGTTTTCAAAATGACAAGAGTCCTGTCTTCACTGTGGTTGTACAATCTTTGTATTGTGATTAAATATATTGTAAGAAACAGGTTTGCTGAAACCTGTATGTCTGAGATGTTTATTTGACACTGCTGATGTGGCATTTTGTACACTGCTCCCAGTTTGAAAGGTTACATAAACGATCCTACAGGTAATTCCGTTTAAACAGAATTGATCAACCTTCTGTGGCGCCACTAATGTCTCTCCATTATCACCAAGAAGCTGAGTCCTTATTATAGGGATCTGGACGGACTGAGGAAAAAGGAAGATGAGAGGGACTGAAGGACTGTGGGTAGGTGAGACAGGGTGGAGATAGAGCGTGAGACAGATAGAGATTATGAGTTTCCTCAGCGAGCTGGGAGATACGCATGGTGTGAGCCAGCCTCTTGCATGGCGCAATGACTGCTGTAGACTGATGTTCCAGGTCACAATCTCATCTTGAACCTACAAACATTCCCCATTATCCTTTTCTACAATGTCACAGGCTGCAGTGGAAAACATGGCCAATTTCACCTCAGAACATTACCTTCCTCTCCTTTACCACTTCCAACACAGAATCCTGTTATTGTGAGTTGAATGCATAATTTTAGCAGATAATTCATGTTACATTGCTCACCAGAGATACGCAGGAATCTAAACGTGGATCCTAGGGCGTGTGTGCTCATGTTATTGTGCATCTGCGTGTGAGTGATCGAAACGTTTGTGAATACTCTATTATGAAAAGAGCGAGAGATCTAAAGCCCTGTCCATGTATTGTGTGACACTAGCGGTGAAGCACAGCCAACATGAATGAGTCAAAGCATCATGGGTATAAAAGGAAACACAGGATGTTCATGGGTTTGTGTAACATATGGATGTGCCACCCAAACAGCCTCAGAAGTTACCCTCCTTGATAACAATATCCCAGTCCATCTGATCCATTGTGATAAAGCACAATTCACAAAGCACACATGCACATGCCGCAGACAAATGAATCTGCATCTGATAAATTCACTCTCCTAATCCCTACACAGCTTTGTCAGGCCTCTACTGCAGAGCACAGTCTCCCCTAGCTCTAGATTAGGTGCCAAAGGCACATATGAACTGTTTGTTTTATTATTTGTGATTGTTATTAATTATTAATATTTCCTGAGTTAATTAATTGGTTCCTTATGATGCATTTTGCTATGTATGAGCAATATGTTTTTAAAAGCAACATTGTGGAACCAAAAAAGTTCCTGTAAAATGTGTGATATGCACTGATTTATGTATGTGTTATGTGGTTAACATAAGCAATAAGGCAAGAGTGGGTGTGGAATATGGCCAAAATACCACAGCTATGAGCTGTTCTTAGGCACAATGCGCTTATCTTGGTATATCAGCAATATATTTATCACAAACCTCTGAGATGCTTTATTGTGCGTATTATCTGGCCACTCAATTAAAGCAGTAAACATTGATGTGATATCATATGCGTGGTATACGGTCTCATAAACCAAGGCTATCAGCCAATCAACAATCAGGATTTAAACCACCTGGTTAATAAGGAAAAGTAATCAACATTTTAGACATCAATCCCAAAATGGGATGTTTAAAAAATATTTTGTTAATCACAACTACCTGTTCTCGTGTCAATACTTGGGTAACCATACGTAATGGAAATGTTGCTGCATTACATAGACAGACACAGACCTACATATATGGCCATTCAAATGTGAACTTGCGTACGTATTGAATGGCCGTTCTACAAGAACATTTCCAAGAATAGACCAATCGGTTACAATTTAAAGTACTTGGGGATTGTTTACTTCAAGCATAACATGCTAGGTTATTGAGGTTAAGGTAAGGGTTAGGTGAAGTTAAACTGACTTATTTAACATTTCGTAAATGTATAAAGTTTACATTTCCATGACTCCAGAAAATGTATTTCTTGTTTTGTACGAAATTGTACGCATTACCATGCCTGATAACGAAAGTCACACACTGCATCCTTAAGGTAAAATAATTAACACTATGTGTATGGGATTGTCAGTTACATTGAGACATAAGTCTTAACTTATGTGTTAACGCAGTCAAACTTTTCTCATTACTGAGTGGTCGTTTCTTCAACTTCTGTATCCTGCCTGCCTGTCTGCTCTGTCTCTAGTGGTTGATTCCACCAGACTAATGCAGGGCAGCCAGAAACAGCAGAGGCCAATCAATGTCTGGCTAAGACCCAAAAGCAGAGATCATTCTGTCAGTCAACCTATGTATCATCTCGCTGTTCATATATTTTGGATATTGGCACGTCTGTTCACAGTTATCTGAGGTTATTATTCCCTCTGCTTTAAAAAAGCTATTGTTTATAGATACATCAGCCTTGTGTATAGTGTAGATCTAAAAATTATAATCAAAATAAATTGCATGAACTATTTGATTGGTGAAACCTAAGGTACTATATATTTTAATAATCTCAATTTCATTAAACTGTCACCTATCAAATGGAACAGTGTGACATATCTTAAGGGAAGGAATCATTTGAGGGAAATTAATAAGACCTTTAGACTGTAAATGTCATCTCCTCATCACAAATCCAGACAGACCATTTCACAGAGGGGACAATCCTCGCTCGCCAGCCATTGATTTTGTCTCTGTCCCCAGTATGATCATTACAGTGTCGGCATGCCACACAGGGCTGCAGCTGTAGGGGAGCCAAGGCCACGGCACACTAGACACACCCTTTCACAACACCAGCCATCAATCTTAGCTGTAACCGTGCATCAGCTGCCATGGAGGACCAGGGAGAATTGGCCACATGGTGTCTCCATGGCAACGCGGGCGTACACCAGTCCCTTGGGAGCAGCTGATTGGAAGAGAGCAGGGTGGGGGGGTGCTGATAGGTCAGGGAGTGAGAAGGCATGTGTAGGTTCATTCCTTGTGACATGACATTTTTTCTCTCTTTCTCTGGTTTGCGGTTATGTAGAAAGTTGAGGCATTGTTGAGGCATAAAATAATGTTAGTATAAAATGCAATCTCGTGTTATTCCTATATGCATATTATTTCTGCTCTGAAACACATACTTTGACAGAGTCAGTAAATAAAATTGCTTTATATTTCCCAATCCCAAGCAGTAAACATTAGCTTCATTGGGATTGATAAGTAAAAATACATTTGAGATGAATGTAGTATGATAAATTACCGCTATAAATTACCGCAAGTTAAACTGTCCATTTGTCCCATCCGAAATGGGGAGGCTTAATGAATGAGTTTGTGAACCAGATAATATAATCCAGTTGATGCCATTTAGCAATGTATTCTGTTTTCCCTACTTCAGATGTTCTGTCTAACAATTTGGCTGGCAGTCAAAAATGTGAACAGGTTTTCAAATATTGGATCGGCCATAAGCAGACTATAGCCTCCTCCCCATATAGAATTTGCAAGTGCCCCCTAGAAATCTCCAGTCAGCTTTCACAATGGCTGTAGCCATGGGTGGTCTGGTAGCAGTAGGATTCTGCATTGGGTCCACATGCATCGCATACTGTAGGTTGCGATTACATTCCGATAGATTTCAGCAACATTTTTTAATCCAATTGAGATGAGACAAAACAATTTCCATATTGTTCAAATTTACATTGTCATGTCTCACGACAACAATTGCGCGTTTGTGGGTATGTTATTCAAGACGTCTTGAGCTGGGGGCATGAGCACTTCACTCAGAAACCCGCCCAGCCCATGGACCTGCAGTACAGCACACATGAAGAATTTCCCAGCAATACACATTTCTCCTGGGATGTTTGCAAAGCCCCTGGTGTGATCTTTCGAAATCTTCTTGTGCGTAACAAGTGTGACGTCACCCATTGGTTTGTGAAGATCTGATTTAGGTCATCAAAATTTGCCGTTACGGGTGCAGACATCTTGGTTGCGGATGTGACGATTTTAGACGAGAGGGAGGAGTAGTCTAGCTAGCTAACTGATATAAATTGGGAAAACAAAATGTAAAACTAAATGTAACGTTATCTACCGGAAAAACTGAACGGCCAACTCCTTTGAGTATCTTGTCCTACAACCGAATGCCATAGCCATGCCCCAAACGCCTCTATGCTTTATCGCCAATTTTAAAATGAACGAGACCATCATTCAAAAGATTTACATCATTATATATTGCAGAAGGCTTAAATCTAGCGATTGAGACCATACACTCATTATGAACATTTTTACTGAGGTAATATATCAAGCATATTATGTCTCTCATTCTCATAGAATATTACAGAAACCAAGCTCTTTTGCAACCAGACGTATTGCCCCCAGCTGGAATTCAGATAGAATGCATGTTTAAGGCACTTCCTCATTTGCAACACTTTGCCAAACCGGATGCTCACCCTGTGGTCTCGTCTCGAGCGAACTCAAAAATGTTGCTGAAATTTATCGGATTGTAAATGCACCCTTAGTGTTGTCATCAAAACAACATTTTGACTTCAATATCAGGTTTAGTATCAAAATATTTGATAACGATAAAATACTTGAAACTAAAACTATACCAAATCAATACCATGGCAAAAACTGAAGGAGAAAATATATTAATCCTGAAAATATATTTATTTGTAACATTGATCAATAATGTTGGTAGAATAGGCACTTATAAGATTAATTATCCTACAGCTAATTTAGTAATTTAATAAATTAATTGTATAGATCCAAAATTTCCTTAAAAAAGAATCTTTGTGTATTTTTGTGTAAAATATAATAGATACATCATGTACCATCACATAACTATAAAACATGACCATGTAGAAGTATATTTTTGGTCAATCTGCAACAGCCACATATTATTACAAGGCAAAATATATTTTTCCTAATTACCCCATAAAATATACCTACAGTGCCTTGCGAAAGTATTCGGCCCCCTTGAACTTTTCAACCTTTTGCCCAATTAGTCAGTTCTTATTTGTTAAAAAAGTTTGAAATATCTAATAAATTTCGTTCCACTTCATGATTGTGTCCCACTTGTTGTTGCTTCTTCACAAAAAATTACAGTTTTATGTCTTTATGTTTGAAGCCTGAAATGTGGCAATGTTGTGTAATATTTCTTAAGTAAAAATATATTTGCCGCATAAAGTAAAGCTAAATAATGGTGATTTTCTTTGAGGTCCTTTGACCTATCATTTTACCAAATAATCAATACATTTCAGCTGTCGCTTTAAGAGCGAGGAGGTTTCAACTTGCACTTGAGTCTGGGAGACTCACGCACTCGCTGCAGTATTTGGATGTCTGCTTACCAAGTAGCCATTGTAACTCACTGACAATGAAACACTAGGAAAAATCTGAATAAATTGTGACATAAACAGTTTGGAAAGAATAAGGGAATAACCGTGGATTTGAGCAATGGCAAATATTCTGGTCTGGTTGAAGGCCTGAAAAATACTGTCAATGGTGACCATCAAAAGAAGATCACAACAGAATACCATTAAAGGGTTTACCACAAGATGGGGGCGCAGATGGCTCAGTGGGTAGGGAGTCAGACTTGTAGTCAGAAGGTTGCCAGTTCGATTCCCGACTGAGCCAAATGTTGTTGTGTCCTTGGGCAAGACACTTTACCCTAATTGCTCCCAGGTCGTTGCTGTAAATAAGAAATTGTTCTTAGTCAACTTACCTGGTTAAATAAAGGTTAAATAAAAAAATAAAAATAAAAAAAATAAGATGTAAATAACTTATCAGCCTCCAGAACAGGATACACTTTACTTAACAAGACCTGTAGATTTCTGGAACAAAGTCTTACTCTGTACCAGAGTGATGGAAAGAGGATATTATGGAGAAGGAAAGGAACAGCTCCTGATCCAAGGCGTAACACCTAGTTTGTGGTAACTGTTAGAGGTAGTGCCGTAGTGGTAGTATGCACATCCCCAACGGTGAGGTGCAGGGCAAATGGAGCTGGATCCAACGAAAACGAATGGAATGCCTGCACTCTGCTAATACTGCCTGTCTAATACTAACTGTTGAGGTAGTGTCATGGCATGACCATATATATGGATGCCACTGGAACTGAATCACACATTATATTTTCAATGTGACGACCGCTGATGGCATTGAAAGGATGAATTCTAGTTTACAGAATCAACGTGTCTGCTCTAATCCAACCAAATGACTCAAAACGTATTGACCCACAACATATTGATAAAGCAGCCAAGGAGATATTTTGATGAGGAAGTCAATTACAGACATTTCAAATCCAATGTCTTGGAATACAAAGCTAAAACAACAGAACTTGTGTTACTGTCCAACTACTTATGGATTACACTGTATTTGCAGCCAAAGTGATACTAGACTAATGCTCAGCCAATAGAGCAAGACCGTTTTTTACAGATGCCAAGGTCACCTGCTGCCTCGGTAAGCTGAAACCACAGAGAGTATACTGTAATACTCCACATTAACGAGTGGGAGGGTGAGACAGGTACAGAGTGAGACAGTGAAGGGGCAAGAGAAAGTGTGACCGACTACAAGCCTCAGTCTCAGGTACAAGCTCTCACAATAAGCACACTTATGGGGTGGCACCTCAAAATGTCTGCCTTTGCCTACAGTGCTATGAGAGAGTATACTTTAAACACCAGTTATGTACCGTCTAGTATGCAGATCTAAAAGCACTTAGTGACACACTCAACAGATTACTTTCTCTCTTGTTTGTTTCTCTTTTGTTAAGAAACATAATTGCCTCATCTAGGCAGTCATCTATTATGCATGGTGTTCCTTCTCAGTGTTTGCCAGGAGTGATTTGAGAGTCCAGATCACAGACAGGGTACGGTGGTGACGAGAGGCCAGGACATAGAGCTGTAATCAGCTGTGCTGGAAGTCCCGGGCCCGAGTGAAAAAAGTGAAGGATGTCTATAATTGGAGATGCCATTGCTGTCACTGCAGTGTTACCATTTGAGAAGTCAGAGCCTGACTCTAGGGACTTCGTCCGTACACAATCTGGTTCCTAACTTGTTGTCAGTGATGAATCACGCTGGGGCTTTACGGTCCCACAAATTCCACCTGGCCACAGACAAACAAATAATAACATGAACTAGTCTTTGGGCCACTTACAGTACAATGAATAATGTTAAGTGAATGTAAAAGCAGATGATTTAGCTTGACTGCTAGCAGTTTTACAGCCTTTACCTAGTCACCTGAGAGCTGCTGCACTTCTGTAGTTCTTGAGTAATTCATGAACGTATGCTGCAGTTTACCGTACATCTGTACCCTCAGAGATGTTGCTGTGGTGCTAATAGTGGTGCTAATAACCATTTCAGTTAATTGGTGGTCTTATTAACGATCATCTATAGGACAATGTGCTTCATTGGTATATCATTAAATTACAATTAAATGTTAATTTGCCATATCCAAAGTTAATTAAGAGTGTACTAGCTATTAAAGTGGTTTACCTAAGTGCAGTAGATCCAGCTCAAAGATGGGTGAGTGCTGATGCTAATGAAAAGAGTTTCATAAGCCACTGTTTTTCTAGTGCTCCTCACTGCAGGCAATCTTAGTGATGGACAAGTTATATAATCTGTAGAGTGGCCCCACTGTGTCTTCCACAGAAGCCGCTTTGCTGGGCACTAATGTGGCATAAAGACCATGCCAACTTGTCCCCTGCCTAGATACATTTATTCTGTCCCTTTTTTTAGTAATTGTTTTTAGAACTTTTATCTCCATTTAAAATATTTCCAACACATGAAACTAACTGCAAATTGAGTAAGATCCTGTATTAAAATTTTAAGGAAGATTTTAATAATCATACCCCCATTTACATTAAAACTGTTCATTTATCATGGACATAAAAAACTATAGTAATCTGTTAATCTAAATCACCTTTTATGTGATGCCTAACACATGCATCTTTGATTACAATGTTAATCATTTGAAGATTGTTTCGTGTAAGTTATCAAAGAGGGAAGTTGAACAAAGCAAATGTGATGTTTACAGTAACATACCAAGACCTCTCTGTAAAGTTCTGCCTCCAGATTTCTAAGATTGTTTTTAGCTGCTTCACATTGTAAAGTCCAGTTATTAATTTATGTGTAGAAATATTGAAAGTAACAGTATGAATAGATGACCATTGGACATTGCCAAAAACTATTTCAGGAAAAAACACAGCAAATCCTATGTGAAAGGGATATAATTGTCATTCAAACAAACGTGACATTCATCAAATCAATTAACCGCGCCACTGCCCTGAATCACCAGTGCTAAAATAGGATCTAATAGATACAGCTATAGGTATTACCAATCAGATATAACAAGCACTAGATTACTATTACTGAGACCTAAACTAAACACCTGCGCCAACTTTCCTCAATACACACACATAATATAAACTTAATCTACAGTACCTACGCACTGGCAATAGAACACAATATAACTAAATATACACAATAAGACATAAATGCACATGAATACCCATAAATACAGATAATATACATAGAGAGTCCAAGTCTCAGTCCACTGCCACACCGTCCCACTCTGGGACAGTGTGACAATAATAGACTAATTACAAAATAATACTCTGTTGGTCAGTCATTAAAAAGAAGCTTTCGCTTTTTAACAAAGGTCTGGTAATTGTTGCAAACCATGGAAAATGTATACAAACATACAATAAACTCTGAGCAGCAGCAGTCACAGTGGATTTGGTCAGTTTAGACCAGGACAACTACTTGACATCAAACAAAGATTGGATTGGCTACATTGGCATCATGTTTGCATCTAATGTACAGCGATGTTTCACAGATGGTGGTTCGAAACTTTGGGACAATAGAAACCATTAAAATTACATTAAATATGGAACCCACTGTTTGGTACTTACTGCCCAATTCCTACACACTTGACTGATTAAATGGTGTCCAGAAACTGTATTTTTATTACTTGGGTAGATCATGGCACAGAAAAAAAAAAAAATTGACCTAAAAGGATGATGAAGGCCAAATACAAATTAATTTGTGCTTTTGAAATGATTGAAGATGCACTTGAGTGTGAATAATGTCAGCCAGCAGTTGTAAAAGTGGTGCTTATGAGCAAAATCACTTACTTGTTTTTGTATACAAGGACTTTTGGTTTGTAGGATAAATAAAACTTTTGACTTTGTGGAATTATTATATATTTTACTTTGGTGTCCGGAGATCTATTAATCTGATCAGGTTTAGCCCAAAGGACATGATACAATAATGAGAGCAGTATCACAGGATTTCATGAAATAGACACAAACACCATATTAGAAAAAATCAGATTTTGTGACGATTTTCTTCAGATGACTTGATATGCCAGAAGAAAGGCATCTGTATGGTTTATTTGCATCAGACGAGGGCGGAGCAAAGAACACATTAGATTTTACATATATCGTTAACATAACCATAATCTTTACCCTAACCCTAACTGTAACCTAACCTTAAACGTAACCTTAACCTTTCCCAAACCTTAAAGTTAACCCCATCTAACATACAGGCATATGCAAAGGTTTAGGAACCCGGCAGTTTCCATGATTCTCATTTATAGATAATTGGGTGTTTGGATCAGCAATTTTATTTTGATCTATCAAATAACTGAAGGACACAGTAATATTTCAGTAGTAAAATTAGTTTTTTGGGGATTAACAGAAAATGTGCAATATGCATCAAAACAAAATTAGACAGGTGCATAAATTTGACCCTTGTCATTTTATTGATTTGAATACCTGTAACTACCTAGAACTGATTAATTGGAACACACAATTGGTTTGGTGAGCTCATTAAGCCTTGAACTTCATAGACAGGCACATCCAATCATGACAAAAGGAATTTAAGGTGGTCAATTGCAAGTTGTTGCTCTCTTTGACTCTCCTCTGAAGACTCTCAATACAACTCTCAAATGACCAGAAAACAAAGATTGTTCAACAATATGCTTTAGGGGAAGGCTACAAAAAGCTTTCGCAGAGATTTAAGCTGTCAGTGTCCACTGTGAGGAACATAGTGAGGAAATGGAAGACCACAGGCACAGGTCTTGTTAAGGCCAGAATTGGAAGGTCAAGTAAAATATTGGAAGGGCAAATGCGAAGGATGGTGAGAACGGTCAAAAACAGCCCACAGACCACCTCCAACATCATCTTGCTGCAGATGGTGTCACTGTGCATAGTTCAACAATTCAGTGCACTTTGCACAAGGAGAAGCTGTTCGGGAGAGTGATGCGGAAGAAGCCTTTTCTGCACACAGCCACAAACGGAGTCCCTAGAGGTATGCAAACACAAGTTGGAAGAAGGTGCTGTGGACTGATGAAACAAAGATGGAGTTATTTCGTCATAAAAAGCGGTGGCAAAAGAAAACAGTGTTCAAAGACAAACACTTGCTACCCACAGTAAAATTTGGTGGAGGTTCCAAGATGCTGTGGGGCTGTGTGGCCAGTGCCGGTACTGGTATTCTTGATAAAGTTGAGGGTTGCATGGATTCCACTCAATATCAACTTCAGAATAATATGAAGGAATTGAAGTTGAAGTTACACCAGGGCTGGATATTTCAACAAGACTTTCTGAACCAAACACCCAATTATTTATAAATGAAAATCATGGAAATTGTCAGGAGTGCCTAAACGTTTGCATATGACTGTACATTATGCCTTAAAATGTTATATTTTGAAGAATCTTAAAACTCATGTCATACACAAATTTCTTCCTTCAATAGAGCGCTGAAAATATCATCATATATACAGTACACAAATAAAATGACTTACCGTTTGTATGTCACAAATTTTTGATACCCAATTTGTGTCTATTTCACGAAATCCTGTGATACTGTGTTGACAATAATATGTCCTCCAACACCATATGTGTGTTAAATTTAGCAAGAGGCCAATAAATAAATAAAAGACTGTGGCTTGTGTTTGTTTAACAGCATAAAGCAATCTGAGGCGATGTAGCACTTGGCCCTGTTGCCATAACGCCTAACACTCCATGGATGGTTTGCTGCATTGATCTCTCTGTCTGATCACAGAAAAGCTCCCTTAGCCCAGAGAAAAAAAACACGCTCCCAACTCATGAAATAAATAGAATGTCATCACAGTTAAACTAAAGATCATAGTCAATAAACCCAGCAAACCTAAAAGTCATATTGATGCTGTTTGGTTTGAAATAACAAAGCACATGCCTTTTTATGCACATTCTGTTTTTTTTAATAACAATGACAGAATATACTGAATATCTGTATATTCTGAAACCAATTGTTCTGTGCTATCAAACTACACTCACCTAAAGGATTATTAGGAACACCATACTAATACTGTGTTTGACCCCCTTTCGCCTTCAGAACTGCCTTAATTCTACATGGCATTGATTCAACAAGGTGCTGAAAGCATTCTTTAGAAATGTTGGCCCATATTGATAAGATAGCTTCTTGCAATTGATGGAGATTTGTGGGACGCACATCCAGGTTACGAAGCTCCCGTTCCACCACATCCCAAAGATGCTCTATTCGGTTGAGATCTGGTGACTGTGGGGGCCATTTTAGTACAGTGAACTCAAACCCTTACTCATCCCCCAAACCCTTACACCACCACCACCAGCCTGCACAGTGGTGACAAGGCATGATGGATCCATGTTCTCATTCTGTTTACGCCAAATTCTGACTCTACCATCTGAATGTCTCAACAGAAATCAAGACTCATCAGACCAGGCAACATTTTTCCAGTCTTCAGCTGTCCAAGTTTGGTGTGCTCTTGCAAATTGTAGCCTCTTTTTCCTATTTGTAGTGGAGATGAGTGGTATTCGGTGGGGTCTTCTGCTGTTGTAGCCCATCCGCCTCAAGGTTGTGCGTGTTGTGGCTTCACAACTGCTTTGCTGCATACCTCGGTTGTAACGAGTGGTTATTTCAGTCAAAGTTGCCCTTCTATCAGCTTGAAGCAGTCGGCCCATTGTCCTCTGACCTCTAGCATCAACAAGGCATTTTCGTCCACAGGACTGCCGCATTCTGGATGTTTTTCCCTTTTCACACCATTCTTTGTAAACCCTAGAAATGGTTGTGAGTGAAAATCCCAGTAACTAAGGAGATTGTGAAATACCCAGACCGGCCCGTCTGGCGCCGACAAACATGCCACACTAAAAATTGCTTAAATCACCTTTCTTTCCCATTTTGACATTCAGTTTGGAGTTCAGGACATTGTCTGGAACAGGACCACACACCTACATGCATTGAAGCAACTGCCATGTGATTGGTTAAGTAGATCATTGCATTAAGGAGAAATTGAACGGGTGTTCCTAATAATCCTTTAGGTGAGTGTATGTCAAAGGCTTTAATTCACTGTAATGGAAAGTAAACAATTGAAATCACAGGCTCTTCCAACTTGCATGAATTTCATGACGGCAACTCTTAATATGTCTCAATAGTGTGTATGGCCCCCCTGTGCCAGTATGCACTCCTGTAAACATCTGGGCATGCTCCTGATGAGACAGCAGTTGGTGTCCTTGGAGATCTCCTCCGAGAGCTGGATCAGGGAATCAGTGAGCTCCTGGACAGCCTGTGGCACTACTTGGCAGAGTAGGAGGTACCAGTACATACCTCCCCAGAGGATCTCAATTGTATTCAGGTCTGGGGAACATGAGGGCCAGTCAATGACATCAATGCCTTCGTCATCCAGGGACTGCCAACACTCTGGTCACGGATGACAGGCAGTGTCCTGCACCAGGAGGAGTACAGGGCCCACTGCACTAGCATAAGATCTGACGATGGGTCTGAGGATTTCATCCCAGTACCTAACAGCAGTTAGGGTACCTTTAGCCAATTTTCCATCAAAGCGCACCTCACTGCTCGGTGCTGACACTGGTCGAGTACAGTGTGGGGTGTTTCCACAACTGATCAGAGAATGGTTTCCTCATTGTAATCTTTTGTGATTGACAGCGGGAGAGAGAGAATATATAACATGTATATAGAGAAAAACAATTGTATGCCTCAACAATTTACAGAAAATATAAATAAAATGATTGGTAGAACAACAATACCAGGCAAATTGTAAATCTGTTTGCATACAGTATTTCAGTTTAATTGGGGAGTAGAATTTTGCTGGTGCAAAGGTTAATTTGTCTTTCAGAAACGTGCATATAACGCTGTAAAACCTACTTCTTCATATTTTTTAAATATGAATTTCACGTATCTCATTTGTTACACCTGCTTTTATCTGTGAAGAGAACCAGGGCACCAATGGAGGACCTGCCAATTCTGGTGTTCTCTGGTGAATGCCAGTCGAGGTGCATGGTGCTGGGCTGTGAGCACAGGTCCCACTAGAGGACGTCGGGCCCTCATGCTACCCTCATGGAGTCCGTTTCTGACAGTTTGGTCGAAACATGCACACCAGTAGCCCACTGGATATAATTTTGTAGGGCTCTGGCGGTGATCCTCCTTTTCCTCCTTGCACAAAGGAGCAGATACCGGTGCTGCTGCCGGGTTGACGTCCTTCTACGGCGCTGTCTAGTTCTCCTCGTGTAAACAGCATGTCTCCTGTATGGATCTGCCATCCTGGAGGATCTGGACTACCTTTGCAACCTGAATGGGCTGCCTCATGTAGCGCCTCATGCTACCAGTAGTGACAAGGAGACTAGCAAAATGTAAACTGACAAAGAGTCAGTCAGTTAGGATAAGGAGAATTACATTTTTGGTGGCCAACCTTTTTGGGGGTTGTATTGCTGTTGCCTCTCCAGTTCACCTGTTGTTACTTTCGTTTGCACCAAAACATGGGACATTGATTCACAATTGCCTATGCTTCCTAACTGGACAGATTGATATCCTTTAAGTTTAAATAATTTGGTGTTACACTATGATGATTGCGTGTTTTTTTGAGCAGTGTATATGTACTGTATGCATACTAATTTTCTGTTCAAAGCTAAACTAACTAAATCCTTAATATGTCATAATTGTCACATGTACACAATAGTTTTTATTCCCAAACCATTCACAATATTTCACAGAAAAGCTAGTGTACATTTCTGTATCTTATTAGTTTGATCAGGTGTAACACCCTGATACAACACCTTTCTTAATGTGTTCAAACTATTCCCAGCTTTCACTTGGCAAGAAAATCGTTATTTTACAATGGTTCCCACAACAAAGCCCTATTAATGACAATTGTCTGCCCTTGTCCTTGCAGGGCTCTCAAATTCCGCCAATCCCTTTACTTTTTAAGAAACATACAGATACAGTAATGTAAGGAAAGCCTGGGAAGAATTCTATAGCATTAGAGCAACTATACATCCCTGGAAACAATCAAAATACCACTGCAATTTTTTCTTAAATCAACCCCATTAAATCAAACTTCTGGAATGTGATCAAGGGGAAGATGGATGTTCACAAGCCACCAAACAAAGCCGAGCTACTTAAATTTTTGTGACAAGAGTGGCATAAAGTCACACAACATCAATATGAAAGACTGGTGGAGAGTATGCCAAGACACATGAAAGACAATTATTATTATTCCATTAAATATTGATTTCTCAACACTTCCTAAGTTAACACATAATATTGTAATATTAACAGATTTTCAAGGTTTGACAACACTGCATCTTTTTTTATAATGTCCGATTGTCATTTTTTGCTAATAAATGCTCTTATTTATAATTTGGGAGAAACGTCAGTAGTTTAAGTTTAACCAATTAAACAAACATTAGCATTTTTTCGACTGACTAGCCATGGAATGTTCAACCTACAGGCCATTCCATTTTCAACCTACATGCCATGGCATTTTCAACCTACAGGCCATGGTATTGTCGACCAGATACGTACAAAACAAAAAACTTGTACACATGTGTACATATCCAGAGTCAGGAAAATGTAAAGCCTTGTACGATTACGAGTTAAAAAAAGTCAGATCTTACATCCCTTACCTTAACCTCACCAACCGTGCATATTACGCCTGAACCAATTGTTCCCCAATTACTTTAAATTGTAACCGACTGGTTCAAAATGTTCTGGTAGAACCGCGATTCAATGCATTAAAAAAATCACATTTTGATTGGCCATTTCGTATGTCTGCCTACGTAATGTGTAAAAATGTCCATTATCTACAGTTATCCATGTACAGTATCGCCATGAGAATGTGTTGGTTCAACCTACAGACCATGGTAAATGTGTAGGTTACCAAGCGTAACCAACAGTGTGTGATGAATTTAAATTCAAAATAAAGAAACCAATAATAATACTTTATTCACTCTCCTCTGATGAATTTACAAGAAATTTGCTGGCTCAGACATTAAACCCTGTGTGAGATACCATTCAATTAACTCAATTTCAACCATTAATAAGATCCCATCCTCCTCAATTTAGTTACACCGCCCTACACTAATACAGTTACAATCCATTAAATACCCATCATTAGAGATGTGACCTGAGTACGTGATCATTTGTGTATGTTTCTCTATGATGCAAAATAAGCACTGCCTTTCCTGGGAAAAGCAAGATGTTATTATGCTTCTGTGTTTCCAAATCTAAATCTAGTACCAGCAATTTTAGCAGTTTAGTAGGGATACAGTTCTGTACTTGCACCTCTTATGAATTCTTATTAGTTCTAATACTGTAAGCACAATAAAAAAAACGCTACAGAAGGCATGAAAGCTGGTGAAATGATAATGACTCCTAAATAAAGGAACATTTTGGAGCAGATTTGGTTGGGCACGTTATTCAAATCGATCAGTTGTTCTGTGTTAAGCGTTCACTGTTCTACACCAACAACAAGTGGAGTCTGAGGAGATGCAGTGGTCCTGCAACAGGATCAGGATCAGAGCCCCAGTGCCGCAGTCTAAGAATGGGGGGGGTCAAATGGCAGCAGCAGATAACACCCTACGGCAGCTGCACCATATTACCTG
>JACXGM010000169.1:39472-50488 GCA_016801145.1 Umbra pygmaea
AGTGGGAGTGTGTGTGTGTGTGTGTGTGTGTGTGTGTGTGTGTGTGTGTGTGTGTGTGTGTGTGTGCGTGTGCGTGTGCGTGTGCGTGTGCGTGTGCGTGTGCGTGTGCGTGTGCGTGCGCATTCTGAGTAGCAGTCTGTCTTTCAGCTAGTGCACGCTAGACCACAAGAGCTTTGATCCATGTTGTCTCTGAGCTTCTTGCAGTAGGGAAGGATGCACTTTTATTTTACTGCCTCAACCGATAATCCACTCCACTTTCCGTCTTGTACACGCCCACTGATGCCAGAGGAGGTTGCATCTATTGTACTGATTGGGTCCTAGAGGTCTCAGCAGAACTGCCAGAATGAATAATGCATCTGCAAATTGTATTGATGCTGCTAGTGATGGGGAAAAACAACAGTAACTATATTATACATTTAGCATAATATGTGATGAGCGTATGCATTCCAACATGTGAAAAAGTAAACACATCAAGCAACATCAACTATTCCAAGGCTTTCTCACCGGACGCCGGTAACTTGGAATCAGCAGCTATGCTTGTTTTAAATGATGTGCTCAATTGCTGAGATGAAAAATCACTGTGCTGCCATGTTTATTGGCCTCGCTACAGACTTTGATACAGTCAGTCCTTCTCTACTTAAAGACTGACTGTACAGGGCCTGGACCCAACACACAGTGAGTGGAGGAAAAACAGACAGAGGTCAGAATGTATGCTTTCAGATGGTATCAGATAAATCCACTCTGATATTATGGGTGTTTTCAACAGTAAATATTGGGACCTGTCCTTTACGCTACTACTTTTATGTAAATAATATTGGTCCATCTGTTGCGACTGTATTATTCATCTGTATGCAGATGATACCATTTGCATTCTATTTCCCCAAATGAAGCTGCAATGTGATTCTTTTGCATTACTAAAACGTCCTTGTTGATTTACCATTTTATGCAGGGAAAACTACCGGTAGGATGTTTACAAATTCATGTGAAAAAGGTTAAGCTGACTCAAACATTTACTCCCTGGATGGGTTTATTGTCAGGATTAACAAAAGGCTACCTTGTAAAAAATGTGTTGGTAAGCTAGCTAGGACATAATTAAAGGAATAAAATAGTCTTTCTTCATAGGAAAAGGTATATATCTTGCTAAAAAGCAGGAACATTTTCATTAATTGAATCATTTAAAATACATACATTTAGGTGTTTAAAGATTAATCTTGATGATAACATTGCCCTCCTCGCTACAACTCTGTAACTCAGTAGCACAAATTTCTATTGAAAGCATTCTAGTGAACCATGCCCGACCAGAAAGTTGTCGTTGATGATCAACCCACTCTCTCTCTTACATCAACCAGACCTAAAACGCAATAACTCACCATATGACAGACGCACATTCAAAACTGAATCTCATTATGTTAGCACACAGGAGCACACAGGAGCACACAGGAGCACACAGGAGCACACAGGAGCACACAGGAGCACACAGGAGCACACAGGAGCACAGAGAAGCTGGGTCCTAGAGACAGAAAGAGCCCCGAAAAAGCTGGCTTTGTTAACCAACTGATGAACAAAACCAACAGGCCATGGATGTCAGAACACCCCCTACTTTGTTTGCTAGAGACCCTCTGTGTGTTAGAGCAGCTGGGAATCAGTAATGAGGTGTATTTCTCCATGAATTAGCATCAGTCTCTTCCCATCTTTCTTTCAAATAATTTTCTTACACATAGGCAGACTTGACTAACCAAGACCAAGGCTGAAGCTCCTAGTGCATCTTTAGATGTTCGCTGCATAATTAATATTGTAAAAGGCCTAAGAGTCAGCACAGGTCAATGTGAGAGGAGCTGTGGTGGAGACGTCTGGCTAATAGCAAGCTAAAGATGTTGTCAGACACGCCAGCTACTTCTAACAAAGACACAAACTTCAATCGGTACTTGTTAAGTCACCAACACTATACTGTAGAAGGCTAAGTAGTCTTGAGTTTAAAGTGTTTGCCCTGAGATTAGAAGATTGTCCGCCAAGTCTTAGCTAAAACTAAAAAAGGGACTAGTTTGAAACTCAGCATTAACTCGATTTTGGGTAAGGCCCTGTGATAGATTATAGCATCATGTCCAGAGGCTGTACTGGTAGTTGCCTCATGCTCACTGGCATACCGCATTTTGACGGACCACCTCAAAGAATGTTGGTAAATCACCACATGTCATCAGGTCAAGTGACACGCATCAACATGTGCCAATTTACATGCAGCCCAAATCAATATTGAAAGCTGATTCAATCGGGCTTGGGGTAGGTTTAAGTATAAAAGAAAATAAAAAATGTTTTGCAGGGGGGTGAAAAACACTTTAACAAATCTAAAACTAGATTAAATGTATGTAGACATAATTACATTATTAGTATATAGTATATTATATTTCCTGGTCGTTAAACCAAATGAAATACCAAAAAACTATGTGGCCCTTGAGCCAAAATGTTCACTCAGCCCTCGCTAAAGGCTTGTGCTACATGAGCTAAGGCATGTGCCAGGCTACCCACACCAACAAAGGCACCATTAGAGTTCACTACAGTGATTACCAGCAGTAGTAGGAAACTCCCTACTGGAAGTGTTGCTGTACATCAACCCTATAATCTCCTGTAGACGTTCACGCTCTTCTCCTAGCCGAGTGACTGAAGGATGACTCAAGGGATGATCAATCATAAGCCCCTGCTGCACAGGGGAACCACTGTCATTGAGACAGTACAGGTGGGCGGAGCTCTGCAAGAGAACCCCACCCACTCAGAAGCCCAGATGCTTAGGAGTGTTCCCCACATGATCGTAGCACCTGTTCATCACAAGGTCATTCACTCTTTTGCTGTATACAGCTTCCTGTAAATCATTTAGATGGCTTACAGTATTTATGAAGAGTTCTGGCCTCTTTAGCATGCTAAAATATTCAAAATCGTTGTGACTAATAAGTTAAATCTGCATAAAGCATCCTTCTGTGATATTTAAGGTCCACACACAGATAAGTGACCAATTAAAGAAAAAACTGACTCTCTGTAAGGGTTTAGGCCACTGTGAGCTTGGCAGAGTTAAATTGGGTTGAGATCTGGTGACTGCAAAGGCCAGCGCATATGATTCACATCGTCTTCACACACATCAAACCATTCAGTTGCCCCTCTTTGACTCCTGGAATAGACCACTCCCATCAGAATGTAAATGTTTGTCATGGTATAAAAGATGATTACGCAGAATAACTTTGTATTGATTTGCAGTGCCCTTTCACTCTAAGGGGAAAAGTTGACCTAACCATGCCAGGAAAATGCCCCACAAAGCATCTGCATCCATTATGTTCCCGCACTCTATTCAAATATTTCATTTAATTTGTCACTCATTGGTAGTTTTCACAGGGGGTTCCATTCTAGGATTGTATGGATATATATATATATATATATATATATATATATATATATATATATATATATATATATATATATATATGTATGTATACAGAATATGACTTTATCTATACTAAGTTGTCTGGTCTATAGCTGTTCTTAACTCTGTCATGTGTTTGATGTTTTATGTGGACCCTAAGAATAAATGCTGCTTTAGTGCAATAGATAATGAGGATGTTACTAAAATAAAATAAATGTTATTGATACAGGAAAGACAAACAGCAATGACTCTGCAAATGGCCTTAAACATGCTCCAAGAAACCTGTATAGAGTACATGTGTCATAGTTCTGGATATTGTAAACAAATAGTGAAAAAATCAAACGTATTGGAAAGAGGACTACTTATCAAGAGGACTACTTTACAACTTATCATATCAAAGAGTTTACAGTTTTATCATTTCTTTCTCTTTCTTGACTCAATACATATAGTATAGGCTAACCATACATTTTATTTTAAATGTTTTATTGTTATCTGAGCAATGCTGGATTGTATTGCAGATAACGCCATATTCAATGTCTTAAAGAGGCACTTTTGGCCTAATTGTTCATTAGAAAATTTTAGTCACTAGTCGATTCCATGAATAAATCCCTAATACCGTTTATCTAATGCCGTAATAAACAAATCCAGATCTATGATAATTTGGAGAAAATAAGAGCTAATCCCAGACTTTGAAATCGATAAAAAATAACTATAAAACAGACAACAGCCGTGAAGCATGTCCAGGCAATTAAAGCAACGTTAACATC
Source organism: Umbra pygmaea (assembly GCA_016801145.1). Classification (NCBI taxonomy): domain Eukaryota; kingdom Metazoa; phylum Chordata; class Actinopteri; order Esociformes; family Umbridae; genus Umbra; species Umbra pygmaea. Next base: position 43,646 of record JACXGM010000169.1, read on the forward strand.
AAACAAAGATAACAGTGATAGTAAACACATTCAGTCTAATTGGTCACAGACAATAACTGCAAACTAAAAGACAGTATAAGCAGCAGAAGTCACCAGGCCTTTTTAACTGTCTGGCCCATGAGAAGAAAATCTGTCAATTAAAGTAAATCCACATTTGCTTAATTAGATCAATATTCTCAAGAGGCAAGACAAAACAACTACAACCATTATTCAAGATTGTCAATTAATAAATAATTGGTCAGATGGCAATCTATGTTCATTTGTGTTTTTCTTCTATGAGCATTCATTTACATTATAAAATGTCACCATAAGCATCAAGGATTTTTTTCTCTCCATAAAACCTCAGAGGCTTTACAGACCCATCAGTCACCATATACCCAGATACTGTGAACACAAATCAGTGTCTGTGTCTGCACTCAGGGGAGGTCTGACCTGAGATGGTAAAAACTCTGTTCAGACCAGAGCCTACATAAGCCTGGATACAGAACCAACACGACCTGCAATGTTGTTCAGTCACAGCCCTGAGAGCATACACTCCTCCACATCTGCTGTGACATGGCACATACATTTCACATAATATGTTGGCACAAGTCATTTAGCAGACACTACTTAGCACAATTTAGGTTTCTTTGTTTTTAACTTGTGTCTTACAGATACGAACCAATTACCTTTCATTTGCTGGTCCATTGCTCTTGACCACTAGGCAACAATATAACCATTAAAATGCAGCCTATAGTACTTTTTGTAGCCTGCTTCTAAGGTTACAAATTACATACTGTTGATCAATTTATGTATCATGATTTCATGTGAAATTTTGCCAGTTATGACATGATATGGGTCTCAAATTACTATGACAATCACAACTGAACTTTTCAAAAATGGCTAAATAGATGGCTGAGATATTTGTTAAAATATGTCCAGTTATCAATGCATCAAGAATCATCATTTGACAGTTTATATCAAATATAATTCCCATCAAAAAGGTAAATGTGTTTTTTCCACTGTCATTATTAACCGAGACAATGTGTTGTGGCTGTGATCAAAGGCTTCAATAAACGTAAACAAAAGAGCTCAATTAACCGAGCTTTCGCTGCAGATTCCCCCATCGATACCACGGACAAAGTACACTACACAGATCGTTTTACCTAGCAACAAAGCTTGCAGCGGCGTGCAGCATACAGAGCAACCACACTGAACCGTGCGAACCAGACGGAGAAAACAGACGGAAAAACAGCTTTTATACATTTTCTATGACCTGCCGTCAGTAGTAGAGAATGCATCTTTGTTTTAACATTGGATCCACTGCGGTCTCTACCACATTTCCACAAGTGTCCTTAATGTGCATTAATCTATAAGCCTAAATAACTTAATTGACAGATCACCTGTTACCTAAAGTAAGGTACATTATAGCTAAAAGAGCTACAAAGGGAGGATATTGATATACTGACAGAGAAAGTGAAAACCAACCACCACTAGCCCTGGCCAATAATGAGAGATGGTCTATGAGGAACACCCAACACTGGTAAAGCAAGCACGTATACACATTGCTTTACAAAAAGCTAAATGTTCATTTCATTACAACTCATTGAGATTTAGAAATGACACCATGTTTGTTTTACAATGCAGTCGTCATATGTCAAATTTGGCGTTATGCCGTTAGACAAAATAACTGCATTGCTGAATTTGAATGATGCATTATTACCTACCTTTGACTTGCGTTTCATATTCTCCTATGATCTCTTTATCCTTTTTCACTCTAGTTTGAGATGACATTTTTCCTGAGATATTAGGGTTGAGACTGGGATGCCGAAGCTTGCGCGAGAGGTCCTCTGAATGATTCTCGAATCGCTCTTCTTGTGTATTATTTTCTCTGCTTAATGCAACAAAACACACTTTTTAAATAACACTAGACAATAAATAAAGAATTACAACAAAGGATTTTGATACCGAGCCCTGCTAACACTCCTAAAAAGCAGGTGTGCCACTGTGCCTCTTTCTCTTGCAGAGAACTAAGCATGTGTGAGAGAAGTGGTGCTCCTTTCTTGATATAGCATGCCAACCAAAGCAAAAGCTGCAGCCGATAAAAATAAACCTTTCTACTTAAAGCAAAAGAAGTGTGACCATTGAATTAGTACGGAGGCAAAACGTTCATCCATTCCGGATGTTGTTGTTTCTCTAATTCTAAATTTCGCAAAAATGAATAGGTTGGCATTTGCTCTGGACACTGATCATTCTTTGATTAGATTTGCTGTGTGCGCCCTGAACCTTTGCACTGCATGGACTGCCTGAAGGACCAAGCGAGTCGAACGTCGCATGAGTCGAGAAGGGTCTGGCTGCAGACGGGCACTGTCAGGCAGGGCAGTGTGAGTCCAGTGGGCGGGACTTGGGCACTGTGGAGCCAGTGGACATTATTCATAAATGCTGTTAAGTCAACATGGCATTTTCTACCGTTTTTCTTTTTTTAAGTTATTTGCTGTTTTTCAAAGGTAGGTTTATAAACAATTACTATGTTTTGAGTAAAACGTGTATAAAAAAGTGAAGTAATTAAAGGCTTTTGATCTCAAAAAGAAGAATGCACATACATTTGGAATTAGCTTAAGTGCAATAGGTGAAGATTTATATAGATTTATTTCCATAATCCTCCATCCTGCTTTACATATTTAAGTGTCATGCTTTATACGTTTTGTGTGGATTACTAAACTCACATTCTATGAATCCTCTTCTTGGTAAGGATTTAGATGTGTTCATTGGAATAGACAATATCATTACAGAATTGTGATCTCCAATGGAGGAAGTATTTAGGCTACATGAAATTGATCTATTTCTGTTTATTAACCAGTAGACTAGCTTAATACCAATGTGTTCGTCTGTCTGGGATTGTAAAGTTGCATAATATAAACCTATATATTTGATCCCAGTTTGCTTGTGTATATTTTGGCCTTACATTCTAAAATCAGTGAAAACACAGAATCATTTTTCAGGCAGGGGCACTGTGAGGCCAGTGGGCACTGAGAGCAGTGGTCAATATGAAGCTTGTGTGCACTGTGAGGCCTGTGAGCACTGTGAGGCCTGTGAGCACTGTGAGGCCTGTGAGCACTGTGAGGCCAGTGGGCACTGAAGCTTGTGGGCACTGTGAGGCCAGGCCAGGTAGGCACTGTGAGGCCTGTAAGCACTGAGGCCAGTGGTCAATATGAAGCTTGTGGGCACTGTGAGGCATGTGGCAAATATGAAGCTTGTGGGACCTAATGACTAACAGCTTTCTGCGGATGATGCTGTGCTATATGTACACACAAAAGACAAAATGCAAGCTGCAAAACAACTAACAGCTGTTATGAGTAACGTGTGCAACTGGTTAGAGAGCTCTCACTTGCACCTAAACGTATCCAAGACTGTGTGCATGTATTTTTCAAAAAGGGTAAAAAAAGTCGGACACAGACCCCAATATTTTTGTAAGGGAGAAAAGGCTTGAAGTAGTTCAAGAGTTTAAATACTTGGGTGTGATTTTGGACTCACAACTGAATTTCAAGCAGCACATAAACAAAACTGTGAATAAAATGAAATTTAACCTGTACAATTTTAGATATATTAGAAACAATCTGAATTTTGAATCGGCTAGGCTATACTTTGATGCAATGATCATGTCACACATGACCTATTTCATAATTAGTTGGGCCTCAGCATGTAAGACAACTCTAAAGACTGTAGAAACAACATTTAAACAAGCTATAAAAGATTTAGATATAAAATCTAAAATGTACCATCATTGTCACATTTTAAAGAAACTTGATCTGTTAGATTGGGAGAACACTGTGAAATACATTGACTCTAATTTTGGGTTTTCATGAGCTGTATGCCAAAATCATCAGTATTAAAACAATAAAGGACCTGAAATATTTCAGTTGGTGTGCAATGAATCTAAAATATATGAAAGTTTAATTTCTATCATTACATTATGGAAAATAATGAACTTTATCACAATATGCTAATTTCTTGAGAAGGACCTGTATATAATATGCAATTTTTTCAAAAAGTTTGCAGTGTCATAACTACATCTCTGACATTTTTAACAAACCAAACCGTTTGAAAATCGGTGCAAAATTGAGCATGTTATGGTTATTTCAAAGTACATGCACCATTAACACACAATGTTATGAAAAAGCGAGCTGTCTGTGGCAAGATGGCCGCCAGGTGCAGACGTCGACCTCCATTGGCCACATTGGCCAGCAGCGCTGACGAGACATCTAGCCTTTATTATGGATATCTATGCTCACACTGCCCGAAATCACTAGAACACCAACTATAGTCCTAAGTCCCGCCCACAAAGCCACAGTGCCCCTGAACTCACACTGGTCGGGCTGAGACCGCCCCCTGCACCCAGATCCTTTTGGATGAGTCTCCTCCAACTCTCGCCCACTCACACATCTCTCTCACTCCCTCTTTCTAATATGCAATCAATGGACAGAAAGTGACTCAGTGCAAATGTTTTTGCAGTGTCATGCCATTTGGCCATGTCATCATTGCAAATCAAAATTGTCTCTTAATTGACCTGGTAAAATAAAGATGAAATGATAATAACAATTAAAAGTTTGGCTACAAACTCTGATTTAATACATTTTCAAAGTGTCCATTGCTCTACATCTATATAAATACACACTGTACAGGCCTACTATCTAGAATTGGAACTATACAGTTGTATACATAATGTGTGCACCCCTGAAAAAACTGATATAATAGTGAATCTTTCTCTACATGGTACAAAGTGAAACATAACACCCTTCTGGAACATTTAATACATGATTAAGATGTATTTGCATTAGTCATATATTCAATATAATAAACATATTTAACATGACACATGCAACATTTTGGACCATTCTTAACAACCCTTAAAAAGGTGTTTACTGCCCTCTTTAGTGACACTGTGGTCTGTTGCTGCTTCCCTAATGCACCACAGTTGCATTACAGACTATGCTGTGGTACATTTAGGGACTGGTCCTTTTTGAAGACATGAGGTATATGGAGGATTATGCCCCCCGAAAATATAAAAATTGTTGAGAAATATCACCCTTCCCAAGCGTTTGAAAAAAGAACAACATGACACTCCCCATTGAAAATACAATGAAATAGTAGCATCACAGCCACAGGAAGATGCTAATTACTGCTGAGCAGGGGATAGGGGAAATACCCAGTGTCCGTGTTATACAACATCCACACGCTGTGAAAGTAATGCTCCTATTCATTTTCAAAACAGCATTAACAGTCATACAAAATATCAAATGTTCCTGTGGTCTATGGGTAATGTTGCATTTTTAGAAGGTACGAGGTATGGCATTTATCGTCACCTGAGACCCCCGGGTTTGGTTCGACCCTCTTCCACCAACTTTTTTTGTTTGTCTCTGTTAGCAACATTTGTCCACTCTGCTGTTATTAGCTGTCACCAAATTCACTCTGTTATTTCATCCCTGACCAAATATGCTAAAATATATACAGTATTCTTAATATATTATATGTAAGACGTGACCTTTTCTAAATAATGCAGGTGAAATGGTGGCATAATGAAGTGTTTGTATTGCTGGAGTTGTTCTATAATAATACAGTAATATATGTTTAATGGTGTAGCTATGAATAACATCTCATTACTGGGAAATACTATTTCCAAAACAAGATGAGCCGATTGCACACTGAAGTGACACTGTTCTGCATCATAGACAAGTGCTTTACCATCATATCTTTATACAGTAGTGTTGTATTACTGACAAGAATGCCGTTGCTAATTATTTTAACAATCACTTTATTGCAGTCTCTTTGAGAAAATGTCCATATTTCAATCTGATACAGTACAGTAGGAAACAAAATGAAACTGAAGGATGTTATATTGGGGTATTCTGATGTGGAGAGTCAAGCCTTTTCACTAAGCCTCTTCACACAAAATTAGGTTTTTGATGATTTGCTAGCTATAGACACTAAAAGAATCAACAGTTTCGGGCAATTCTCAACCCAGCTAGAGCTGCTCTAACTTTCTCTGGTGCTCTTATTTAACCATAGTTAAGGGTTATGAGCTAAGACGTGTTGCCCTTACACAATGGTGTGGATACAGGTAAAACATGTCCCTTGTCTAACCTAAGGTTATGGGGGGATGTATCAGCAAACTAGATCAGTTCCTTCCTTGTTTAATGCAGTTGGAACATAAGAAACTATGAATTCAGATGTGGGGTGACTTTAATAAACATTTTTGCCTTACCCGGCCACCTACTAGAAGGAATAGTTTCTTAGAATCCTGTGAACTCAAAACGGATTGCAGAAAATGATGATCAATTATCTACATATCGTTTATTTGAAGCATTTGATGTCAGTTACATACAAAGTGAATTGCAGAAGTTGAGATATTAAACAAATCCACAGACGCTCATTCATGTGACGTCTACCTCATCTTCCTCAGCTCTGTCTTCCTCCCCTGGGGTGTTCAGGCTCCTGTGGTCAACGTTACTCATCTACTGAGGCCACATCCTCTCCTGTGCACCTGTCCCTGTTTTGTAATCAACCCAAGTGTATATATATCTCCTCTTCCCTTCTCGTCTTTGTGAGTTATTGTCAATATGTATGTCAGTGTTCTATACACGACTACTGAGCAATTGACAGTGTTTGGCCTGCGTGTCAGCTGTTTGCCTTTTAGTCTGATTCTACTAATTTTGGTTTAAGTGAAACCAAGCTTTAAGTGAAAGCAAACTCTCCAGAAGTTCAGTGAGGATCTCTGAATGATCCAATGTTGACCTAAACGACTAATGATGATAAATAGAATCCACCTGTGTGTAATCAAGTCTCTGTATAAATGCAACTGCTCTT